>JXSR01S006003.1:25655-41052 GCA_000969725.1 Ophiothrix spiculata
ATAGTTTCCACTGGATTTGCGGGGACTCGAACCATGGATTATGGCAGGGGTTAGTCATGCATTACGAGGCTAAGCTATCAAGGCAGCGTTGAGATCATAAACTAAAATCTAAAACATAAACATTAGGGACCGTTCACAAACATTTGTAAGGGGGGGGGGGCTGATGCACACAATTTTTTTTAAGGCCCCCCCCCCGTTTTTGCGACAAAAATTAGTGGTCAACCCCATAGAAAAACATGTAAACTCAATTTTTACCGTAAAATTTGTGGTAATTTTTTTTCAGGGCCCCCCTTACAAGGGTTTTAAGGGTCCCCCCTTTTTGCATCAGCCCCCCCCCTTACAAGTGTTTGTGAACGGTCCCTTAGAATGACGTATTTTTCTTTTGTTAACATAAAAATTGCATTTTTTGCCTCATTGGGATGCTCCATTTGTAAGTAAATTATGCTAATGCGTATGTCAGACAAAATGTAGATAATGTAGATACTAAGACAATTCACAACTCAAACAAGGCGAACTCAGAGTCGTAATTCACGTCAGGTTTTTGGGGCAAAAGAATACGGGTTTGTAACATTATCATTCAAAATCAACAAAACATGTTCATAAAATATTATTTGTAATTCAATAAAGGGTATCAAGCCTACAATCTGTCAAAATTTGAAAACAGTCGAATATTCGAACATCATAAAATCACGAAGTTTCGGCGAAATAGGCGTCAATTTTTCGAAGTAGTCTATTGACGTAATTTTGACCTTGATAATGGACGTAAAATCACTAGTAAACTTGCATGTATAAACTAGAGACTCTATTCCATATATACACCAAAAAATGTGATATTCTGATATGTGTAAGTAGGTAAAAACTTGCAGTAAAGATGACGTTTAGCCAAACGGCACCCATTTAGGGACTCAACCCTTAATCCTGGATCTTCTGTCAATTTGTAGCGTGAATATGAGGTTGAACGTTATTATTATTATGGATTTGATTTCTTAAGTTTAGTTTACTTTACAATGCATAGTGATTTCTACACTGGTAAATAAAACATGACTGATGAGGTCCTTATTTGGAAAATTATAGCCTACCTTATCATATGTTTAGTACATGTTGAGCGACAGAATACGAAGATTGCCGAGTCCAGATTAATAGAGGGGTGGTCGAATAGCTAATGACTTAGTACCAAAGAACATCATTTATAATATATCTAAATTATATCTAAATTTGGTAAAATTTGAGCTACAATTGGCGGACACATGAACATTTCTTGAACTATTACATTGTTTATTTTTTGATTGTCTCAATAAAACCGACTTGCATTTCACTTATTTTGAAGATGTGCGATTTTTTCAGAATATCTCATTACGAACGAAGTGAAGTTGAGATCTTTCATGAGATTTTGAGTAGGAGTCCACAGTGCAATTAGACGGCATTTTTGGGTGTTTTTAGAATTATTTTAAATTAAATTTTGTATCAAACATTCTGAGCAAATAAAGTGTCAAGGTTTTTTTTATTTTCCAGATTTTCATATGGTTTTATATCTAAAAATGACTGACTATTTTCTAGCAGTTTTGACATGAAATAGCGGGTTTACCATAACTGCATGGTACACATTTTCACGAGAAATTTGCCGTGTGACTGTCCTGTCCTGTTTTCTAATTAGATTTTGAGTAGAATTCTCAGAGCAGTTAGACGGCATTTTTGGATGTTTCTAGATTGTTTTTAAATAAATTTTGTAGCACACATTCTGAACAAATAAAGTACTAAGGTGTTTTTTTCAGATTTTCATCATGATTTTATACCTAAAAATGACTGATAACCATTTTCGTGCAATTTTGACATGAAGTAGCGAACTCTTCCAATTATAAAGGGAAATTTGCCGTGTTTTCACATTATAGTCACACAGACAAAATAGGGAAAATTACTGGCAACATCAACTTCTGTCTTTCAAGCCAAATGGACTCAACATCAAAAATCAACTTCCTTTCAAATTATAAACTGTTTCTCATTTTTATTTTATTTTTTGTAGAATTTCTAGATATTTTCACTTAGTCACCTCCGTCGAAGGTCCAGTGCGGACCGAAAGCTAAAGGCTCTGTCACACATCACCGTACCGTGCGAATAACGTACTAATAACGTACACTGTTTGGTAATCGTTATGTATTTCAATGACCAAACCAGTGTACGTTATTAGTGCGTTACTCGTACGTTTCGTGATGTGTGACAGAGCCTTAAGGTCTACACATTTGGTTGTTTTTTTCTTGTTTAACATTCACATTATAGTCATGGTATGCATGGTATGTAGATAATCTTAAGCTAAATAAACAGGAAACCATTATCAAATGAGTCAATAGAATTCCTTTGTTATGTTGATAAGAAAATAATAAACTTTTATAAAGTTATTTATTCATTATTGCTTTAATCTTACGAAAATCAGTGTTGCCAAAAGGATCATTGGGTCCTCTTTTCATGTAGAGGCATTAATTTTGTTAAATCATTGTCATTTTGCTTAACACAGCTTTAAGTATTTTCTTGATGTCTTTTGCTATGTTGTAATGTAAGAACAGGGGTCTCGATGTAATTTCTCCCGCACTGGACTGAGCACGGGTAAAATATATTTTAAGAAAAAAAACTTGCGAAAATGTTTGATAAATCCAAAGATGTTTGATAAATCCAAAGTTTTTCAAAACTTTTTTTGAGATTTTGGTTCCAAAATATCATTCATCAAACATGATAATGGAAAGATTCCTATGCAATTCCAGTAAAGTAAAGAAGCACTTACTCGAAATATTTTACTTGATTTGCATAAAGAATCTTTTCATTATCATGTTTTACGAACAATCCTGATGTATCTGATACAGAATCATTCATCAAAGTTTTTATCATATTGCATTTGAAATTTAATCGCTGAAACATGTTTTATTTTTTTAAATATAAGTGATAAGGCGTGTATTTTTTTTAAACAATAACTAAACAACATAGCAAATTAAGGAGAGCTGTGAAATTGCTTAAAAGTTTAAAATGGTTGGATCGATTTAACTGAGATTCAGAAAAAACCCTGTTTATTAGTGATCTTTCGTATGAAACTAAAAACCATTTTTTTTAAAGATCAGGCAATGCCTTATGAAGACTTTATAAAGAAAAAAACAAATATCATTCAAAGAAGCAATGTATATTTTTAGGCTTATGGTTTGGCAAACCAGTATAACAATTAAGAAATTCATAATTAGTTATAGGATGCATTTCTAAATAGAAGAGGAGAGGAAAAGGGTAAAGAAAAAGGGGAAAAGGAAAATGATAAGAAAAGGAAGAAGGGGAGGAGAGGGAAGACAGAAAGAAGAAAGGAGCAAACAGGCCCGTTTCCCCGTTCGCCACCTTAGCGGTACACTGTTAGAACGTTGGGCAAATAATTTACCCAACGTTGGTTCAACTATGAACAACCCTACTTCTGGGTAAATAATTACCAACGTTGGGTAAAAGTTGTTGCTAATTACCCAAATATTGGGTAAAATTTCACCAACAGTTGGTTAATATTATTTACCCAACAATTAAGTTGTTCATAGTTTAACCAACGCTAAATAATTGGCCAACAGTATAACAGTGTATACGGTATTCACTACACGCTGCCAGGGAAATAACCCACACACAAAACCTTTGATGAGTCACTGTGATGCACTAAAATGAGTCTCCAGTTTGTCCGCCAGATGAAACGTTTCGTGAACTAAACAAGTCATAAAAATGAGTCAAATGACCCTAATAAATGAGTCATTGGAAAAATGACTCACTTACATGACTCATTAAATTCACGAAATGTTTCATCCGACGGACAATCTGGAGACTCATGCTGGTGAGTCAGCCGATTCATTTTCAGATTTGATGAGTCAAAATGACTCGTTTAAATGAATTTGCCTTTTGTCAGGTTTAGTGAAAAATTTGTCCAATAAGTGAGTGGAGGATGATATCCGAAAGGTGTTGGTGACTGTAGACACAAAATTGTCCAACATCAATATAGTAGACACTAATTCCGAGTCAAATTCCGACTCCATATAAAATCCCTGCTTAATGCAGTAATTTATACTTGTAGCTTGAGAAGTTCCACATATTACTTCTGACAGTGTTAAATCATGCCAAAAAAGTGTTTACAGAAATGACAATGTTGTGTCATCAACCACTGACAAACACCGACCATGCATGTTCAAGAAAACGGCCGACCCACAGCCTCGTTTTCAAATTTCGTATTTGACTCAGTAATTTATGTTAATGAGTCAAAAGTCGTTATTGACTCAAAATTCTCCAAAAGTGACTCAATATGGCATTGGAAGAAGACTCGGCTTGAATGATTAAATGTGTCAAACGTTGACCTTGACTCATCTTTGGCCTCTTGTGAGTCAATTAACATCTTGTGAAAATGAGTCATGTGCGCTCATAAGTAATTTGACTCATTCTTCAGATTTTATTTAGGTCTTTAATGACTCGTTTGATTCAGTTTTGGGTCATATTGCATATGACTCATGGAAAACACATCTGAATGGGTCAAGTGACTCATCAAAAGTTTTGTGTGCATATTCTAATAAAGGGGAATTTAACCGACAATGCGATCGCACCTCTAAAGTAATTGCTGGTCTACGTTTGTTCTGCTAGGGTCCAGTACAACAAATGCAAATAAGTAAAACCCCCATTGAAGACATAAATGCTTCTTCCAACTAAATCCTACCAATATAACCCTTCCAAAATACCATCTACTCAAAAGCAAATTTAGTTATTTTTAAAATACGGTATATAAAATGCTGAAGTGAACAAAATCATATGACAAACAAAATACAAAACAATACGAACAAGGCACAATTTGGTGCCAAACACCAATGTGGCTCGCGCAATGAGATTGTAAGAGGTGTTAGGCCTACATACTAGTGAGGAACTGATAATGCAATGGCTGTTATACAGCCTTTTTTATATGTTGTATCCTTTTGAACGCACCGTTAAGAACGCGTGCCACTGTTTTAAAAGCGTATGTTCAAATAAATAAATAAAATATACTATACAAGTGTTTGCGAACCGTCCCGTACTCGTTAGTACATGCATTGTAATGTATGCAGAGCTTCTCTCCTCCAGATTATAGCTCAGCGGAATAGGTAAGGGATCGCATGTTCAAGATTACGCATGTGCAATACCGCTTTGTGCTCATGAATACTACATAATTTTGAAGACAACACTCAAATTTTATATCTTCTTTATTACAGGTTGTCATACTTGAAATATTCCTATTGCTACTGAGATCAATACAAACTGAACACAAAATGCTGAAGTCGGTCGATATTAAATATTTTCAGGCTTTCTTTCAAATCCGAAATTTCCCCATTGACATCTCTGTGAAGAAGACTAAAGTTTTGGATATATATCGTCTGTAAATGATATAAATGATATTGCAGATATATCGTGTACAATATCATTCCCAAAAGATATATCAGATATAGCAGATATATTTGCTATAAAATATATAGCAGATATATCTGCTATAAATATCATCCGCAAAAGATATAGCAGATATATCCGCTATATCGTGTAATATATAATCTGAAAAATATATCGGATATAGCAGATATATCTGCTATATCATTCCTTTGTCTGTGGGAAGAAGACTTAACGTCTGAGATGAAGTCAGACCATGTTCACTTCAAGGTGGGAAATGTATATCAATTTATATCAATTCTAGCATGGTTATATCAATAAATATCAATTTTAGCCCTATCTTATACTACAGGAATACCATCTATCAAGTTGGAAATGACCAACTGTGCAGCTATTTTGTTATATTGTTGTTTTTAATATTTTGTGCTTTGGCACATTTGTAGTTTAAGCTGTAGTGTAAATTGTAGTGTAAGTTTAAAGCGCTTTGACCTATTTTGACTAGGCGCTTAATACATGCTGCTTTATTATTATTTATTATAATTTGGAAACAGTTTTGCTCGGTAGCACTTCAAAGGAAAACTAAATTGATTTGAGAGTCACATTTCCAGAGTTGGACAACAAGGTTACTATTTCGGAGGGAGGGCAGGGCTTCGAATGATGAGGGATATTATGGGGTAAAACGGCATAAATCGTAAAATGTACTAAAATTGTCATATAGTGGAAGAAAAAACATAAAATATCTTCACATTTTCTCCTTTTTGTGAAGTGTCAATGAAGTTCTGTTTCCGTTAATCCAAAATATTATTTAAATGTTCAAAAGATTGCCGAGTTTTCATAAAAGAATTGCACAATGCCGAAAAATAACTGTCGTTATTTATTGCGCCAGGATCTTAAGGTGTTTGGTCCACGCGCCGTCCACGCGTACCAGTACGCGCTAGTTTCCGAGTAGGTAAGTTCTGCAATACGCATGCGCATATACTCTGAGTAGTGTTTCGAAGCTAAAAATTGCCATATTTTATTATTTTTCTCACAAAGTAAGTCGGTGATCCCCATTTTTTATTTTTTTATTTGAAAGAACATACTTGTGCGCAACTTTTGTGAAAAAATTAACAAAAATGCTCGGGCAGATTTTTTGAATCAACACTAAATAATTTCACTTTTACCACATTTACCACATAGAGCCCTGTACTAATATTCTCCAAAAAAACCTCCAAAAATGCTGTTTTTAAACCGACTCTCATGCAAAAACGAGTCCGGTGACCCCCAAATTTTATTTTAAAAGTCGGTTCTACATCGATAAAATATCATTCATGCCGATTTTTACTAAAATTCTTCGGGCGGATCTCTCATGGACCAAACACCTTAACGCGATCTCTGGTTGGTTGAATGTCGCGTTAAATTATGCGGTGATCAAATACACAAGCACAAATGAGGACAATCGCGGAAGTCGGACTTTTGGACCTAAAAATGAAGATAAAATCCCTTTTATGGTATGTTTAGCTTGATGGATAAACTTGATATTGCTTTTTTTTTGAAAACCTTGATGATTTAGAATTATTTTAATTTTGATTTTAAAACAATAGAAGCTGTTTTGTTCCTTATTATGAACAGGGTCCCAAACTACACCATTACCATACCACGTGTATCAAAAAAAAATTGTGCACGGATTAAATCTGATTTTGACCTTGATAAAAGCACCGATTCATACATTTCTTGTTATTGTAGTAAAGCAGATTTAATAAGCTTTCAAATGCAGAAAAAATGATAGAAATCGGATGAAAAATAAAAAAGATATGACCATTTTTGTGAGTACTTTTCTTTCAGATCATAAAGCCATAACCCGTAATTGTGATATGTAACATCTTGCTTAACTGTGTAAATCCCATTGGAATGGAAGAAAAAGAGACGTACTTACAAATTTGGTCATATCTTTTTTATTTTTCATCCGATTTCTATCATTTTTCTGCATTTGAACGCTTATTAAATCTGCTCTACTACAATAACAAGAAATTAATGATTTAGTGTTTTTATCAAGGTCAAGATCAGTTTTAATATTAACCGTGCACATTTTTTTTTGATACACGTGGTACATATTTTGGTGCCAAAACGTTCTGGAAAGCCTAAATAAAATTCACTTTGATAAAGATGGGAACCAGATAACTTTTTATATAGAATCTAGAAACAAATGTCGAGGGTCAGTTTTCTCAAATTTATTTATTTCGCCCTATATCATTTTTTAATATTGTCAAAAATAGATCAAAGGTCAAAAAGCAAGAAAGGCCCCCAAAATGAGAAAACCGTCCCTGGAAATTGGTTTCTAGATTCTCAAAAGTTAAAAAATAAATCAAAGTAAATTTTAGTTGGAGTATCCACATTTTTCGTCATTACCTTGTGGTTACACAATTATTGTTCGTCAAAATGTAAAATGATGAAATGTTCAAAGAATTCAGGATCTAGTCAACATAAAAGGATATTGTTGTGTCGCCAGACCGTGTGTCGCAATACAATTGTCATCGGTATTTGTCCATGATTGATCATGTCATCAAGATTTCAGAAAATTAACACTACATAGGCATAACTTATCCTGTGTATTCTTTTGCAAAACTTGTATTCCTATATCCTAATTTGCAGGTCTTTAAACCCACCCATAATTTAATTGTTGTTGTCGGCATTTGCCCTTAATTGATCATGGCGCCAATAGTCTCTTAATGTATCAGTAATGTCACAGGTTTTAGCAGTGTTCATTTATTTTGGCTTAACGCTACCGCGTCTTAATACACAGATAAGATTGACACATCAAGGACGACAAATTTGCATAGGTCTTACTCGGTCGTGAAACAAGTTCTTTGCTGCGTTGCCAGATCCTTTTCTACTATCAAGGACAGGCCATTTTCGAAAGATGAGTAGGCTCATTCCAGTGAAAACTAAACCTTTTTTAATTTCAAGCAAAAAATCAGCTTTTTTATTCGACCATATGAGCAGTTTTTTCAGTCATACATTTTTTATTCGGTATGTGAAAAGTATTTTCTAATCAGAAATGTTGAATTTTTTCTACCCGTGCATGAATGAGCACATGTTTTCATTCAAAAATGTCACAAACGTTACCAAAAAAATACACCAAAATGTCACAAACGTTACCAGACGTTACCAAACAAAACATTGCATTTAAAGAAATCCTGACGATAGAATTTCCTACCACTTTTACGAACTATTTGTAAAGATTGTACCAATCATCTGTGAAAAGCGCAATAAAAAAATCGATAACATGTCAGAGTAATTTTTCTTTGAAGACATTTGGAGCAAAGCAACATTTTCGTTCGAGGTCACAAACGTTACCGAACGTTACATTGACTTTATTCAGTATTTTGGAAATTATTTTAATATTTAAACACCTGTATGTCTTGATCCCACCAGTGAGCACCATTATCAACAACAAACTCGTTGATAGAATGTTTATGCTAGGTTCTGTGGCCATTTAAAAGTGAAATTTTCCATTTTTTCGGTCACAAACGTTACTTTGGAATCTCGCTGGTTATATTCTGTTGACCCTCAATATCAATTTTAATGAATACATATCGTCCTTTGTTAAACTAGTGATGTACGTTGTATGTAACCTTGTACATTCTTATGAAAATTTGTATTCTCATATCTTCCTTTGTAGTTAGGGCAAAATTATTCAAGATATATGTTTGTTTCATGCAAATATATAACATTCTATGAATATAGTTTTAAATTCAACCCAAATATCATGATATTTCTACCAAATACACTGCTGAAATATTAACAAAAAAAAAAAAAAAAAAAAAGGCGAACCTAAATTTTGCAAATTTTGGGCCGGTCGCAAAGGCCAATGCAAGTCAACAATTTTTTAGACCTTATTTATTAAGGAACTAAGCTTTAAGAAATATAATGGTTAATGCAGTCACAAAAAATCAGGAACGTAGTAACAACAACAACAATATTAATAACAATAAAAATACTACTTCTACTAGAAACTACTACACGAAACAGACGTGGAAAGAAATAAACAATTTAAACTGGCAGGGGTAGAAGGTCTTCCCACAATGCAGGTTTCAAGGCAATATTTAATTTTAGGTGGGGCCCATTTGCGTTACATCTGACTCACTCATAAAAAGACAAAGTTAAAAGTACGAGTTAATTTGTCGATTGATTCATTTGTGTACACATAGCCTACATACGTATTTTTAGCCCTGTTTATAGTGCCTTGTCCTCCATCCACTCAGTGTCCAACACCCCCATAGCCACTGCTGATCACACAAAAATTATCAAAATTTGAAACAAATCGAATTGTTCGAACTTTATTTCGGTAAAAAGTTGTTACCCGTTTGAAGTAGTCTGTTGACGCCAATTTGAATTTAATCATGGACGAAAAATCACATAACTTTGTTAAGGTCCATGTATAAATAAAAGGTCATTTTTTTTTGAGGTGAGGCCCATTTGCGTTACATCTCACTTACTTCGTCCATACCTAACTCCTTCCTGGTAATCGTTGATTAGAGTTGATAAATACCTTTAATTGGCTATTATTTTGAATTGATTTTATAGACTAATACATTATCTTCAAAATCGTACCAAAATTATGACATTTCATACGATTATTGAAAAGTTGTGACAAAATTTGATGCACAATGTACATATCTAATCCACACCAACCACATTTATGCCTGTTTTCATCTCTGGCTAAATTAGCTTATTGACTTTAACTTGTTATTAGCGTTAATTATCAACTTTATTCGGGTTAATTTTAACTTGTTTTTGATAAACAATAACTAGCCTTTAAAATCATATAAGATTTATGACATTTCAATGGATTTTAAGAAGATATGACAGAACAATTTATGCACAATCTTCATGATGCCTCAACCTCACCCGCCTTAACCTCACCCACCTCCACCACTGGCTAAGTAGCTTTAACGGGTCATTAAGCTTTATTAATCACTTCATTTGGGTTCTATTCTTAATTTCTTGAAAGACAAATAAATTGTCTTTAAAATCATACCAAAATTTTGACATTCCATTTGATTGTTGAAAAGATATGACACAAATTGATGCATACATCACTCTCCATGTAACAAATCCACCTTTTATGGGTGCACACATTAAAAAGCATGACCAAAACTCTATTCCTTATGTACGACACAACTGACATGCGAGTGCGTAGGCAAAAACGTGCAGTAAACATGACATTCCGCCGTCTCGCTTGGGAAAATGAACTGTAGCATTATGGGATGGTTTTAATCAGCGTCGTCATTATTTTATTTGATGCTTATTTCAATTCAGTCTTGCGAGAAAATATAGACATTTGTTCACAAGGTCATAAGGATGAAGGTTGGTGTAACTCAAAAATATTAAAAATATCTTTTTGTTTTTTAATGGTGCACTTGAAGTGCATCTTGTGTATAAATAAACTCTTGAATTAATTATGTCGCTTTAAACGAACCTTAAAAATGTCAAATTTACCATGGTGTCTGTTTAAATTTATTATATTAATTGCATTATTCGACCATTAAATTTTTCATGTGTTTATTAAGCAAAAGACTAACCCATGACTTAGGTGAATTAGGTCTCTGCAGACGGGGACAATATTCTCAAGAACCGATACTCCTGTTCAGATGTTTTTTTACTTAAATTTATAAATCAAACTGATATGGAAACATGTAACTTTTAACATTTGTTTCATTACCTTATATGCAAAAACGCCCTTAACAGTTTAAAATTGATTTCCTCAATTTTGCATTCTGAATTTGCCCCCCCCCCCTTTATCTCAATAAACCTTTGACCAATTAACCTGAAATTTGACAGAGACAATTTTGTTTACATATACAGTACTGTGGTCCTACGTATATGTTATATTCAACATGGTCGATGGTCTTGTTGATGTCGGTTATACTTTTGCTAACCGAGATTTACTCCTTACTTTAATCATAGCCATATACAATATTAAATAGTTTTTGGTAATGTGTGATAGAACACCTTTGTACCCTACAGACAGAACAGACTGAAGAAAGACTCCCACACAGTGCGGCATATGATTCTAGCTTTGTGGTACATTTAAGATCGAACCGTTATACTGATAAAACATTTCATAATGAGAGAAATCAGAATCTAAGATGCAAGACAGCACACACTTGATCTACATTTTTTTCGAGATGTTAAACCGTCCAGTCTCAACGCAGAGATATTAGATTATTATAAATTAAGATATTATAAATTTAGAAGTAGATAAGAAACCGGATGTAGCAAATAAGCAAATGTTCAGATGCAAGACAGCACAGTCCAGATCTGCAAAGCATTTCGGATGCTGGACAGCCCAGTCTAGATCTACAGTTATCCGGAATTAGAAGATAAGCAAAACCTCAGATGTGAAAACCATCTCAGATGCTATACAGCCCGGTCTAGATCTACATTTTTTTCAAAAGTACACAGCGCAGTTTAACTTTCCAGATTCCAGCCTAGTCTATACAGATAGTTTAATTAGTAAAAGATGCTAGACAGCACAGTCTAAATCTTTGAGCCTTTCCAGATACAACATAGCATATTCTAGATCTGGAATCATCTAGATGGTCGCACAGTCCAGATCTAACATTTTCCGGATGTTAGACCGACCCATCTATGCATAAAGATCTTAAATTCATTCAAATGAATTCTTAAATGCAATTTTCTGGTTATTAGACGATGGCTTCTATGCTTTTCCAAAACATAAACTTGAGTATAATATATAGACATTACCTATTTGTCAATGTCCTACAGTATGTACACAATTGCCCTAACTACGGGAGTGGAGGGTGGGTTTTTTTTAACACCGTCTCGATTAGCTGATAAAACATGTATAAAGCTTTTATACCTAAAATGTAGGGTTTTCTGTTGTATGCAGCAAATTGCGCACTACTGTGGTTGCTTCTTGAGCTGTGTGAATTTCCGAACTAGCAACAGAAAACCCTACATTTCAGGTATGAATTTGACAGTGTTATACAAGCAGGATATTTCTCATTTTCAGTGAAATGAATAATAAAAATCTTTTTTACACATTCATGTAAAGTAGAAATGGTAACATTACCAAAAACAGCCAAGTCCATGATTTTCGTTATACATCACAGGAAAAAGGAAAATTCACATACAATATTCACACCAAATTTTGACCATTTAAATAAAATGCTATGGCTCATTCCACGGAAAATGAAACTTTTTTTGACTTAAAGCAAACAACCAGCCTTTTCATTTTACCAAATAAGCAGGTTTTTCACTCATACGTTTGTTACTTGGTACGTGAGATTAAGTTTTTCTATCCGTGCATGAATGAGCACAAGTATTAACTAAAAAATGTCACAAACGTTACAAAAAAGTTACACCAAAATGTCACAAACGTTATCAAATGTTACCAAACAAAACAATGCATTAAAATATTTCCTGACGATAGAATTTCTTACACCTTCATGAAATTATTTGTAAAAATGTAACCCATCATGTGTGGAAAGCGCAATACAAAATTCTCTATCATATCAGAGAAATCATTTAGAGCAAAACATATCCGTGCGATGTCACTAACGTTACTGAACGTTATATGGACTATATTCAGGATTTTGGCAATAAATTGTATTTACAAACACCTACATATATTGGTCCCACCAGTGGGCACTATTATCAACAACAAACTTGTGGATAGAATATCTGTGCTAGGAGCTGAAGCCGTTTAAAATAGAAAGTTTTCACTTTTTTGGTCACAAACGTTACTCTGGAACGCGCTATAATAATTGTTTATTTCAATGATGTTAAGAAAGGACAAAAATCAACATATTCCGCTTACAGCAAACAAGTCAAGGGTATAGATTTCCAGAAAGGGTCATCCAAAATGCGCACTATCATTCGGAAAAATCAGAAATCTTCGGAACTTGAAGGCAAAAGTTCCTTCACTGAAAAAAAATGTGACCTTGCTTTTGTGCACAGACTGACCTGCTGGTTGACTGTTTGGAGAAAATAGGATGATGATAATATTATACTGTTATTGACCCAGAAAAAAATCACGCTCATGATTTCCGAACTTTCGATTTACATTTCAGTCCACAATCTTTGGCACAATAAGGATACAAATTCCATTTTGTTTGATACTTTGATTGTTACAAATCACATATTGTAATTTAAAAATTCGGAAAGATCGGACTTATATAGTAAATAAAAATATATATTTTAAGAAAGGAAATTTCACAAAAATTCCATTTATAGCGTCAGTTTTCGACTAAAGGACTCGCTTTTAAAAAATCACCAAAACGAGGTATTTTCCCACTTTTTAACAAGTCTAAAAAACGTTTCTGCTCTGAACCCAAATCTTCAAAATCGTTATTACCATAATTCAATAATTTCATGTATTTTTTTCTCACTTTGTTTGATTTAAGGTACTTAGTTATAAAAAAATCCACTGGTCGAAATATTTAAGTGGCTTATTATAGTCCATGAGCCGAAAAAAGTCCCCATGCACCCACAGACTATCTGCGAATGGTATAATTTTGTTTGGCAATGTTTTGGAGACTAAATGATATTTTTACGTATTAACATCTAATGAATGCATCAAAGATGGCCACTATTTTCAAAATTGCCGCAGTATTATATTTTACTTATATCTCTGAACATCATAAATTAATAGTTTAGGTGTATGTGCACATGGATTTGGTTTCTGAAGCTAAACCAAATATGTGACCTGTCATATCGAAAGGTACCTTAAGGGTCCCAAAATGAAAATTGATTTTTTGATCTCATCTGAAAGAATATATTTTAAACTTTAAAACGACACCTTGCCTTTGGTTATTGGATGTTCGATTGCAAAGTTACATCCAGATTGGAAAAAGGCATCGGTTTGATTCAGAAAAGTATAGGTATGAGAAAATCGTGTGTAAAGTTTCTGTACTGGCCGTGAGGGGCGTAGCGAGGGTGTCTGGCGCCCGGGACAAGAAGTGAAACTGGCGGCCTCCCCCCGGGGGGGGGGGGGGGCAACTTGAAAAGGTACGCCCCCCAAAAAAAAAAATTCGAAAAACTCCTCTTTTTTTGGCTAAAATGGGTAATTTCTGCTAAAATTTGCCAATTTTTTTTTCCTGCATTGCAAAAAATGTTGCGTTTTTTGTAGTAATATTTGCTTATTAATAAGGTAAAAAGTACAGAAATCTTAAGGGCGAAAATTTTGCTAATTTTACTGTATGTCCCCTGTTGTTGGTCCAATTACTTTTCATAAGCTACGCCCCTGTACTGGTAAACCTTGAATGGAGAAAAGATTTTTATCTCGGTTTTTAAAACATTTGTTTTATGTTTTGGATGTTGGAACCTGATTTATATGATAGAATACACTTCAAAGGTAACGTTTCTGATGATATTAGAAATTCGACCTTGGACGTGATTTTTGACTATATGCTTAGCTTCAATGGCCTGTATCTCGTAATTTACTATGCCGACCTTAAGGTACCTTTCGATATGACGGGTCACATATATTTGGCCTTAAATCATATTATAGACCAATTCATATGTAAAATTCAAAATGGCCGTCAAAAGAGCATATTTTCAGTAACATTCGAAATTTTCTAAAATAATTGATAGAAATAAAGCTATCATGTTACAACAAGTCCATTTGTTCATAAACCATGTCATTTACATAAAATTCAAAATGGTGCCCATATTGAGTTCAAAAATAGCCGCCAATATACGGTTTTATGAACAAAGATTGGGGTTATATCGACAATAACTATATAAAAATATACTGAAAAATATTTCCCGTAAATTTAACGGGGAAAAACCGTAATTTTAACAGGTTCCCGTAAAATTTAACACAGTCAGTAAGATGTAATACTAGGCAGTTCAGTGATGCCACAAATTATGTTGAACGATTTCGCCGCACACAGCGACTCACACACAAACCGTAACAAAAAAAAGTTTTAGAATTGCTCTTTTTTTCGTTCTGAGTGTCGCACATACTTCATCTTAGGATATGTTATTA
>JXSR01S006004.1:10427-27922 GCA_000969725.1 Ophiothrix spiculata
TATTGCACCAATATTGTTACCTGTGTTAGGTCCCTAGTTAATATACTGTATCCACTTGTCCAATTCAACTATTGATCTTTTGAATGCAAATCGCTTTACATCAGGGGCGTGAGAGTTGATTTCAGCTCTTTTCTGCATTCAAAAGAGTCATAATTTCAGCTTTTTCTTTCATTTTCAGCCTTTTTTGGGCATTTTGTCACTATTTTCAGCTCTTTTTGTCACCTGACTCTCACAGCACAGTTATTGTACCTACATTTCAAAAATGGAGATTTTTTATGATACAGAAACTATATTTATAGAGTAGGCCTACGATAATTTTTCAAACTTGAGAAACGAGGATGGTTATTGATATAAAGGGTTTGTCAGAAGGCAAAAAGTTGAATTGGACAAATGGATTTTGTGTTTGGAGTTCACAAATTGTCTCGTGTCTCAGTTATGTGCTTTATCTGCATATTCCCACACTCCATATAGCTGTTATGCCCCAATGTTGATATAAAATTGGATGGATTGAGCATGATACAAAAAGATATTGGTCGAGCTATGAGTTTTACGAAATATCGTGCGAGACGTGCAACGTCGAGCTCGATATTTCTTAAACTCATAGCGAGACCAATATCTTTGAGTATCATGCGAAAAAATCCATCCAATTTTATCATTATTATGTTCAAAATCTAATATTTTGTATCCTGTCCGATATCCCTGTCCGATTTTTTTGGAAATCGGACAGCTCAGAACATAATAATGTGCATTATTATGCATTGAGAATCTGTCATCCTATTCTTTACTGTATAACATTGGAAACCAATTATTTTAGGTATCTGAAAACCTCAAGTGAAATCGGTGACCGATTTCCCTGGCACTTGGACACCTCTGCATCACATTATGTTGTCACTCCATACATTGCTATGTTAAATCTGAATGTGTTTTAAAACTGATCATAAATGTGGAAGATACTTTCAGAAATGATTTTAAGGATGGTTCTGGTTGTCATTTTCGAGTTTCAAATTTTCGAGTCTCAAATTTTTGAGTTTTAAATTTTTGAGTTTTAAATTTTTGAGTTCAAAATTTTTGAGTTTCAAATTTTTGAGTTTCAAATTTTTGAGTTCAAAATTTTCGAGTTTCAAAAGTTTCAAATTTTCGAGTTTCAAATTTTCGAGTTTCAAATTTTTGAGATTCAAATTTTTGAGTTTCAAATTTTTGAGTTTCAAAATGTTTGTGTTCAAAATTTTCAAGTTGAAATTTTTGGTTCAGATTCTCAAAGCATAATAATGATAAAATTGGATGGATTCTTTCGCATGATACACAGATATATTGGTCTCGCTATGAGTTTGAAAAAAATTGTGCTCGGCTATCGCCTCGCTCAATTTTTTTCAAAACTCATAGCTCGACCAATATCTCTGTGTATCATACTCAATCCATCCAATTTTATATCAAAACAGGTTGTCATATGAATGTAAAAAAGTCATATCTCCAACCAATACTGCTATATTTTATGTTTGTTTAATCCTACCTTAATTTCCACTAGAATTTGAAAATATCAACAATATTAATCTCTCATATGTCAGTGGGTCTTGAAATGGTTCTTAACTGTCACCTAAAGAACCATTTAGAGCAGTGGTGGGCAACCTTTATACTACCGCGGGCCAAAAAAGAGTTGTGATATTTTTCACGGGTCGCACCCAAAGTACTAATTAAAAACAACAGATAACTATACAAATGCAAGGCCTATAATGCCTTTTAATTGTCACTATGAGGTAAGGTAAAACAACTTTAGTATTTTATTCTTAGCCAGGATCTTTGAAAGCTCACAGAGACCTAAGGAATACTTGGTGTTTTAGTATGTCGGAACTGCAGTCTCTGTGCTCCACTTTCTAAAATGATGCGTCAATTATATTAACATATTTGCACCAAAACATAGTGTGAGAAATTTAGACCAATGACCCAACGTTATAAGAATTAGGACCAAAAATGTTCAGTTTTCTTAGAACACACACCGGATGGCCCCCGGAACTTGAAGGAAGATCTTGGACATTTTTCTCTTTGTTCAGTCAAAATATCAGTCGCACAATAACTATTGTGTTTGAAGGTACATTGTCAAATAATACAAATTATTGTTTTTACTTTTGGGCCTTGGCGGGCCGCACAAAAAGTGTACGCGGGCCCCATGCGGCCCGCGGGCCGTAGGTTGCCCACCACTGATTTAGAGTGACTAACCCCAAAATAGACACTACTGTTCTACACTTTTATGAAAAATGGAAGCTACTGTACTACAACTTTCTTGAATTCATATGACCATTAGTATCAGGTTATTTTTTCTTGGGTGGACACCTGATAAAAAGGTGGATATAAACAAATGCACCGACAGGAATTGTTGCATGTTCAGCCATCCAGGTTTTTAAGAAACCCCCCTCCCCCGTACCGCATTGGAAATGTGATTGTGCTTTAGTTATGTGGTGCTGGTTCACTACACAATGATTTATGCAATTACATTTTTAGCACAATGGTACTTCTCTAGAGCATTTTGCAGCAATGAGTGTCATGTTTAATTTTCCAGTCCAATACTATTAGTTCATCTAGATGGACTTTGCAAGCGAACGCTCGTTTGTCATGCCTTGCCCCCTGCTAAAGCTTCGCGTTCGCTTGCGACGCTATATGTGCATTGATGATTTGGTTTTCAGTCCACACCCAGTTCTGCTTGTTTCTCTCTGGATAATCTAGCTGGCCTTCATCCTGCATTTAAAATTGGAAAAGAAAAAGATTTTAGACCCCCTGTAGAAACACATATTTGTATAGAGACTTTCCTGAATCTTCCTTGACTACCAGCCTAAGGGGCGGCTTCAAAAGTCAACCGGCGGTTGTCTGCTGGTTCTGGGCGGTTGGCTATTGTTTATTCCGGTTGAACCGACCAGAACTGCCGGTTGAGTTTTGAAGCGACCCCTAAAGAATTCTTTCTCTTTTTTCCAATGATGCAAAGAGAACATAGAATAGTACTCATTATATTTACCTATGCAACTTTCATAACATAACAGGTACCATGCCATCTGAACAAGTTTTGTTACATGGACCTGATTTTTTTTTCTCAAAAACATGAAGCCTATGATATAAAAAGAATTACACAATGTATTAAAAATTAGTTTTATAATAGTCATCCTGCCTGAACTGTGAATATGTCAAATATCTTACTTGTATATTGTGTATTAGATATTCATTGTAAATTTGTTAAAAAATGTACAATAATTACCATATATGTATTACAGCACAACACTTATGCAGTTATATTGATGTTTGTTGCTGTGTTTACCCTCGGAGGTCTTGATACCCTCAAACTGTTGCATCCTTAAGTCTTCCCAGTTGTTTGGAACCAGACAGTATCTTGACGAGGGTTGATTGAAAGGGTGTAAACTTCAGGTAATTTGTGTCCAAAATGTGGTATAAACTCCAAAGGTTAAGATGGGGCATTGATTCTTTACAACCCTGATTATCCGATACCAACTGCAAGGCAATCCTATTGTATTGGATTCTTTATTGTGCAGAACCTTGTAAGATTGCAAGGTTAAGATTTGTACAATGTTGTGATTTGATATTGATAATGGAGTTATATACCCTATTGTTGAAATCATTAAATTTTCTATAAAACACTATAAAATAAAGATGCAAGGTTCGTATGCCTAGAGTGTGTGCAACCATGCAACTTGGCATTTGTGATTGTTGGAAATTTAATGATTTCAATAAGTCGTGTATTTAATGGTCAGTCATCCCGATATATTTAAAACTTAATAATTAAATTATTAACCAATTCTATACAAAATATATATATTTTTGTCCGAAAATGTGTAAAAAATTGAAAATTGTGAATCTGAGAATTGTAGTTCAAATTATATGTGTTGTAAATCATTGAGCTGGTTTTGTTAAAGGGGCATTGGACAAAATTTTGAAATCTTAAATTTGTGGATGATTTACACTTCATATGTTAGAAAAGAGCAGTCAATTACCAGATGTGGGGAAATTTTGATCAAAACCCTCAGAAAAGTCAAAAAAAATTAATTTTATTCTGTTTGTTGATCTTGGGTATGAGGCTATTCTTTTAACGTATTTACTGATTATATCAAGAAAGATCCAAAGATTTGTTTGTAAAACATTCCTTTCACATTTTTGATTGCAGATAAATCAAAAGAAATTTGGAGTTTGTATTACATCTCCTAAAAAGGCCAATTTAAAAAATTCAACTATAGAGGGCAGTATTTATCGTTGTTGACAACGATAATTAAAAATAAAAGAATATCTAAATATTTTGCTATATAGGGTTTGAAGTTGACAGTGAAACTTTGCATGCTGTCATTATTACTGCTAATACTTCAAATGATGTAAAAATCTCAAAATACTTGGGGGAAAATGTGGGGATGATGCTAAAATTGTCCAATGCCCCTTTAAGGATTGAGGCTCGAGGCTTAATCGATCCTTATCAATTAAACTGTTACAGATTGTTCTTGGAGAGGATAAAGTCAAGATTGTAACTTGAAAAATGTATCATTGCAGTTTTTGCATCAGCTGCAACAGAGACTAAGAAACCAGTGCTTGTCAGTATTTGTTTTTATGCATGGTGTAAATATGAAATTATCTGATAATTGTACTTAAATGTTCAAAAAGTTCAAACTCCAATTACTTAATATTTATGTATCTTCAAAGGGAGAGAGAGAAAAAAGGCAAAATATCACATGCAAACACACCAAAACCTTTCTTGTTTCTTTTAGATTGTATTTGTAATTCATATAAAGGACCAAACAAGTCTGCTTGGTTAGAACTTTTCTACACCACAGTCCCTTTGCGTAGTCACTGGACATATGTGACCATCCACCACAAACCACCTGTAAAGTTAGCTCCTGGTCAAGTTTGTTTTACTCCAGATTCAAAAAGAACATATCTTAAGGCCTCATAAACAAAATAATTTGTTTCTTGTCCAAAGGTTTCTCAAAATGTGAGGAGGGAGGTAGGTTTTTTTTAAGGTTCAGCAATCCACGTTTACCCTTGGTAGATGCTGACTGCACATTCAGTTGCTGTCTTTTAACTCAATGTGATAATAGATGTTGGTTTGATGACAGTTACTACTTTAAAACATCAACAATTAAAAGAATTCTTTAAGAAGGAAAGCAGAGTCTTGATATTTGAATGATTTAGTTAAATTTTGAACACCTTTTTAGCATTTTTGCAACAACAAAAAAAGTGGTGCGGCACCAAAAAGTGAGGAGGGAGGGGACGAGAAATAACTTTATTTTTTTATGAGGCCTAAGCTTTAAAATGACACTTGTTTCAAATTCATACAACACCCAGAAATAGAGTAACAAATTCTTCAAAGCATGACATGTCAAAATACCTAAAACCTAAAAAATGTGCTCCAAAGTTTCATATTATGCACATATCCACTTCAACTGCATGAAGAAAATGTTATATTTAAGATGTTTTAGAGTTGAAATGAAAACTAATATTTTGCTATCTAAAGCAATACTATAAGATTTTGATCAAAAATGATTTGCAGTTAAACCAGCATAAAATGGAGGAATGTGACTATCTAAAAGCGTTTTCAAGTGTAATTTGTGAAAAAAAAAAGTTTTTGCACCAAAAAATGGATAAAAAGTACATGCATGCTTCCCTATACTAATACATATGGAATTAAATTTGGGATCCCGAATTTAATTCATAAAAATGGCCATAACAGAAAATGTAAGCATCTTTGAGCCAAATCGTTTGGAGGGTATTCATATTTACCAAAAACCAGGGCCGTACGAAACGGGGGGGGGGGGGGGGGGCACTTGCCCCCCTGGCTCGAAATATCGGGACGCTGGCGAAAAAATTTCAAAATATCGGGACGATATTTGACTACTTTAACTGTCCCGATATTACTTTCCCACAAATTTTTAGTCAAAATAAGCCAATTTTAGCACGAATATCCAGGTTTTATATCGATTTTTGGCTGAAAATAGTAAAATTACAGTATAAACATCGGGATGAAACATGAATTTCGGGACGGTAAATGTGTTTGCCCCCCTTGGCTTACATGCCTTCGTACGGCCCTGCCAAAAACAAACCCAATAAGCCCAAAAAATCAAAAGTCATGGGTGACAGGGGGCGCTTCATTTTTAACACTTTATAGTATTGCTTTAAGAGAGACATGAACATTTAAAATCTGCAGAAATCACAATTTTTGTAAGAATGCATATTTGTGCATATTTTTTCCTGTAGCTCAAATGAAAATTCATTACTTTACGGAAGGCTCTTGATGGATGGTCTCCTATTTGATCACAGGAATTATTTATGAGGAAAATGGGTCAACCTTTTTTCATGCTTGGTGCTATGGGAGGACCTAGGCAGCTCAATGAGATTTGGGGATACATAGATAGTGTCAGGCAAATGTGACCGTTCATCTCAAACGAGCCATAAATGCAGCAAACATAATTTTTTGCTCAAGGTGAAAATACATGTCAAGGTCATCATTTGCTGACATTATTTTTTACAGATTCGAAATCCTTGTACTTCGAACACACCATCAAAGTTTCATTTCAATAAAATGATCAGAAATATGAAATATATCTGTATATTTTGAAGACATTCAACAGGAAATATAGGGTTACTGATAATCAAGCATGTTATCTCTTATACATTTTACTCCATGAGAACCTTTGACGGAACATAACTTGACTTCTGGAAATCGAGTGAAGTTCTGTGAGGTGTCATTTCAATCTGTACAACTTGGTCTTTGCAAATATTTAAAAAAGTGAACATGAAAAGAGGCTGCATTTACAGCTGTGTTGGGATGGATGGTCACAAATATGCACTGATAAGTGTAACATTTTATTGGGATATTGTTTTTCGATACCAAGGTTGGTCTGTGAGAGAAATACACTAGTCTATGTCTATGAATAACACAGACTTTGTGATTTATGATATTTGTTTTTTGTCAGAGAATGAAAGAGCAAGAAAAATTTATGAAGCTAATGTCGATTCTGTAAAAGAACGAAAGGATATGATAATGATTTATATTTATTGTAAAGACAGTTCTATTTTATTACCTATTACCTTGATACTGCTTATTACAGTAAAAAAAGACAAAAAATGCCTTGAACTAGATGCCTTGCAAGGTATTATAATATGTTGTTGTTGTAAAGTTTTGATTTAATATTAATATGAGGGGTGCTCTGGCAAAATGAGAGGAAAGTTGCAAATTTCAAATTTGAGTTTATTATGACATATTTTAATTCTCTATAATCTCAGCTTTAATACATAATATGTCACACTTTCTTTCTCCGATGCGTTTTATTTCAAAAAACGAAATTTGACATTTTCAGCCCATTTCTACTTTAGATGCCATTTACTCAAAATGTGCAATTGCGACTTTCCTCTCATTTTGCCAGAGCAGCCCACATATTAGGTCTGATCTGATGTACATTTTTATCCAAATGTAGTTACAAGTTGTTTTGTTTTTTGGTATTTGCCTATTTGTGCACCTTGGATCTTTTTGAAACGGCTCATAAATGTACTGATGTATAATGATATATTATTCTGCAACAAGATAATCAAAATCAGTTTTAATTTTCTAAGTACCATATGATTTGATCAGTCTTTCTTAGAAACAAAAGATTAATCAATGGGAAATTTTGAAATTGGTAGTATTATGAAAAGAAAATATGTGTGGTGCTCTGGCATAATGAGCGGAAAGTCGCAATTTTCAAAACTAAGTTTATGTCGTATTTTAATTCTCTATCATCTCAGCTTTCCAATGATATATAATATGTCATACTTTCTTTCTACAATTTTCATTTAGAGATCGAAATACAAGACAATCCACTCAAAATCTGGAAGTAAAAAATTGTCGCAAATCGATTCTAAAGTTACTGATTACTATAGTGTATAATAGTAAAATGCTATCAATTAGCCGTGAATAATTGCACTTCCCGGCATAATTGACCTTCAAAACGCGAAGTATAGATTAACACTTATGTACTAATGGGTTTTATGTCAAAAAACGAAATTTGATCTTTTCACCATATTTTTACTTTAGCAGCCATTTATTCAAAATCTTCAATCGCGTCTTTCCGCTCATTTGGCCAGAGCACCACTCATATACTCTAAACCCAAACTCAAAAATTCTGTTATAGGCATGCCGCATAGATAAACAGGATTCTAGACTCAGCAAATATCAAAGGAATTATAACGGGGAATCGGTACACATTTGGACTGCCATTTGAACTCTCTATGGAGGGCAGCCATCTTGGATTGTCACTCATGGAGGGTGCGTTTTAGTACCTCTGACAATTTACAGCTGCTCATGCCACACTTTACAACTCTTCAAAACAGAATTGCAGTAAACTTGGCTAACCCAGCTGAGAGCAAGTTTAGACAGGATTTGCGGGTGAAATATAATGTGCATGTCCAAGCATCGAGTAAAGATTTATACTGTATGCCTAGCAGTTGGGCTTCGTTTCTGCTTTATGAGTGACAGAATTGCAACGAGTGCAGTTTCCTCTTTAAAAAAACCAAATTACTTGTCTTTATCAAAACTCAACTAAGGAGCATGTTGCTAGCCTTTTTAACATAACCATTATCAGTATTTTTGATCAACATTGAGTACCCATTCATTCAACTTAATCACTCTGTATGTTCTGTATAAATTCTTCCTTTCAATCTATTTTGTTAATTAATTTGCAATTAAAACAAGTATCACCAACAAATGTTTAACTTGATTGTATTTATTTTCTTCATACACCAATCAACAAGAGGTTCCAATACGGGGAAAAAAATAATTTAATGGGTTTTATTAACAGGTTAAAGGAAATATCCAGCGTACTGAAATCTGCAGTTTAAGATTCCCTCAATTTGGCAACCTTGCTGGAAAGTATCTAAATTTAATGGATTTTTTTTCAATTTGGCAATATTAGAATATTGCTGAATTCAGAAAATCCTATAAATAGACCAGTTTCGTATGTCCCATAATGCATCTTGAAAGTACTGCAAATACAGGCATTTCTGAACGCATGACGTCATTTGCGCACAATGGAATATGGTCAACTGAGTGTTTGCGGTACTTTCAAGATGCATTATTGGACATATATGAATGTGGTCTATTTTAAGATTTTTCAGTAGGGTTACCAGCTCATTTTCATTTTTTCCAAATTGGGGAAACCCACTTCCAGTAAGATTTGTGTACAATTGTGAAAATTAATGAAATTGAAGCTTATTTTTAGTGAACAGGCTCTTATTTCCGATGGGTTGCAGATCATACTTCAACTGAATTGAAGTAATTACAACATTCTATTTGACACAAAATAAATCACAAATCATACATTTTATCAACCAAATTGAGGTTGCCTATATTTATTTCCTTTCTTAATAGAGTCCATCTGTGGTACTAATAGCATATTGCAGGAGATTTACAAACAATTCTATAGGAAACCAGAATGATTCATTTTGAAGTTATTTTTGGAACCTACTTTACTGAAATAATTTTAACATTATCCAACTGGTGTAATACAACAATAGTTTTCTTTATGTTTTGTGAAACTCAAATGAGGCATTCTATACACTTTGTCATATTTGTGGACATAGTCATTAAGAATTTTTCTTGTGGCGTGCATATTTGACCATGGTGTAACAATTTTATTCTGAATGAACATTTCAGTTCTAAATTTTTAACAACATCATGTAAACTTTATAAAATGGTGAACTAATTTTTACCCTCACTTTACATGGTTACTGATGTGCAGTATTTTCAACAACACTTTTCGATTTATTTCTTATCAATTAGATCTTTTCATGATAAGCTATCCTTGAGATGATATTAATGTTGAACGCAATGGTAAAATTTCATAACATGTGAAAAATTTAGAATGCCAATATGCATCAAGGTAAAAATAAGACGCCGGGTGAAAAATTCTGAATGAAAACGTCCACAAACTACAAAAATGCATTTAACAGAGCAACGGAAGTCTATATTAAATATGAAAGGTGTTACTATAAAATAAAGACCAAAGACCTATCCATTGGTTGGGATGCACATTATCCAATCATGCTTATTGTTTGAATAAACTGCACAAAATCTAACAGTGGGGGTCTTTGGTCCTTATTATATAGTCGCCTACAAAACTACATTTGACCAGCTGAAAAGGTGTGCAGATCAAAATTCAGTTCCAATTTTCATTTATCTCCATGTAATTTCAGGATTGAAAAAACGGTTTTCTGGGAACTCGATCTGGATATTGACCTTGTTATTGCAGAAACATGGTCCCCAAAATTGACGACCATACTAAAAATCAATTTTTATATTGTTTTTATAAATCTCAGAAGGGGGTTTGTTTGTAAACAACAACTTGTGAATGCAAGTGAAAAGGAAACAATGCATTAGCAATTTGAAAAGAGATGCAATTTGCTGGTCTTTTGATATTATACCAATTACCAGTTATATGTCTCCTTTTCACCTACACCCATATTCTAACAACAAATGGGAAATCACAAAATCCAAACCAATCATAACATCTGTTTTCAATCAATTCTCAATTAAATTAAGGAATAGCATATTTTATAAACCTATGATATACTTCACACAATAGAAGGGAGGGAGACTAGCGTTACAATGCGGCAGCACCAGAAATGATTTCAATCAATTCCCTGGTGATCACGGCCTGTCTGGTACGGTTGAATTGCATGGTCAGCTTGTCAATCATTTCACCTGCAAAAACGAGCAAACAAGAAAAGGATTGTTGTTAGGCACTGGGGCACAATTAGGCCACAACTTTGTGCGGCCGGTCGCAACCTAGCCACAAACATAATTTTCCAAGGTGGCGGCCGTATGCTTGATTATGCACCTCTGAATAATTTCAAAATATGTAATGAATATTTTACAATAATCTTGAGGTGAACAATCAAACCTACGGTTGCCATTAGATCATTTGAAAATATTTTATCAATATTTACAGATTGGAATCCAATTATTGTTCCATGTCTCGGATACAAAAATTCAGAGCTGTGCGTAACAAAACTCCTTCCAAATACAAAAATAACTGCTCCAATATACAGTGGAACCTTGTTAATACAAAATTTTGGGGACCATAAAAGTTAGCTTGTATTATCAGGAGATTGTATTATCCAATTTATTTTACATGTGAATGTGACTCTCGGGACTTCAAAATTACCTTGAATTATCAGGGGTTTTGTATTAGAAGAGCTTGTATTAACCAGGTTCCACTGTATATTAAAAGGAAATAAGTGAACTTTTAATGTGAATTAAAATGATGACAATACAAATTTTCATTGACGTTTATTTTACGTCGTAGTACATGAAGTACATCGTACACTTTTATCTGATAAGAATTTGTCTTCGGCATCCGAGTGTCATGATCTCGACGAACTGCCGTGCAGAGTATGTAGCTGTTGTCGGTTAAGGAAAAAAATATTACATTTAAAGGATGACAAGCAAACACAATGTCACAGTTTTGAGACGCCATTGGTATAATTGGTTTTATTTTGACACATTTGGGCACATTTCTGTGCCATTCGTTCATTTTGATTTCTTTTAAAAATTTTCCATTTTTCCTTTGAAAAAAAACCTTTCTCCAAAAAAAAAGGGAATAACGTCAGGTGTCAGTATACATTTGTGTGGATGAGAACTATGAAAATAGTTACTTTTTTTTTAGGCCTGAGCTTGATACATGATTTCAACAATAAAGTCTCAAAGTGTTGCACACACATTAATGCCAGAGGTGCAATAACTCAACCTCCATGAGTTGGTGGCTATTCCAATAGGGTTCCCTTGACAAAATCGAGTACAAAAATAGTACAACATTCCTAAGGTGCACATTTGGAACACAATTATAGTACAAATTTAGTACAAATTTGTGTACTATAATTGTACTCAAATTGTACTTAAATGATGTTCCAAATGTGCACCTTAGCAATGTTGTACTATTTTTGTACTCGATTTTGTCCAGGGTTAACATGGTAGTCAACCATAGATTTTGAGTGGAGATAACAGACTCGCCACAATTTTTATTCCGGCATGAAAACAAAACAAGTGGTACATGTTTTCAGGTGTTTGCCAATGATGCATCACATCTTGTCAAGTTGTCATTATGCGTGAATGTTGAAAACACACACACACACTTTGCGTGCTGGGTGGCGTTTTATTCGCGTAAAGTATTTTTTGCTCTACTCTCAACAGAAACTGGGCACTCGGGGTTGCTGTTGTCCAGGTTCTCTGCCCTAAATCTATGGGTCAAACTGAGGACCGATTTCCTTTACTAAATTCCTTTATTATATATGGATTGGTGGTGGGGGAGCGGGTTGGCGCAGCGGTAGTTCCCTCGCCTTGCACCAATGAGGTCCCGGGTTCGAGTCCCGCGCCCGGTGCTTATGTGCATTTGGTTTTAAGTCCATGCTTGCTTCCGCAGGTTTTCTCCAGGTACTCCGGTCTTCCTCCTGCATTCAAAACTGATTTAAAAAACATCTTGGAGCCCTTTTGAAGATATGCTTCCTTTAGCTTACTTGGTAACAAATACCAAGTTGGGTTTCCTTGGCAAAAGCCTAAACAAGGTGAAGGTGGTTTAACTGAATAAAGCTGCTGGTTCTAAAATTTGGAAATTGAAAATATTTTTTTAAAAAAGTGAATTCAAATTAAAGATGACAAAATTAGCAACAAAATGACACTTGAACCACCTCTCTAGGTTAAGTAATTACAAAAATTGTTGAATTCCCAAAAAAATTGCCCACCAAGATGGCTGCCAACCCATTTCCAATAGAGATCAATGCAAAATATAAACCATTTTAGCTTCTTAGAGCGCCACTTTCATGATCTCTAATTGAATGTATGTTGTTAAAAAACACAAACATATATTCATATTTATTCAAGTGACAGAATTTACAGAGATAATTTGAAGTAAAACATTCTCTCAATAGACTTACACACAAACAAGGCTGCAGAATTTTGAAGTTTTGTTTTTGACATAGTGCACACTTTTTGAGATGCCATTGTTTGACTTATGTACGAATCCCACTGCCATTACAATTACAATGCCAATTGGCCACATAGTTGGTTACCGGTGATTCTTGGCAGCCATGCTGGTTCTGGGGCTCTGGACAGTCAAGCTGGTTTTGGGGTTCTTGACAAGTACTGCTAGGCCAATCAGCTCTCAAGTTTCGAATTGCTCCCTAACTTACCTGCATTCTTTGATGCAGAGTCCATGGCTGTCATCCTAGCACTCTGTTCACTGCAACTACTCTCCATCATACAATAATACAGGATACTAGCTAGTTGAAACTCGCTGTAGTTACGCAACACATCGGCATCAACATCATCGTAGACTGTCAGCTTATCTGGAGAGTGGAGTCAACAAAATCAGATGTCTTGTTGAACTGATTTATAAATATCCAGACATGTTGTACGTCCAGGGTTCCCAGCATTTAAGAAAACAAAATTCCATGATTTTTCCTGACGCAGGCTCAAGATTCCATGATAATTATTTTTACAAAAACGCAATTTTGGGTTACTTTTCAAATCCTACGACCCACTAACCAATCTAGAAGAACAGAGCCCCGACACACAGGTACTACACACAGGAGAAAATTCCCTGACTTTAATTTGATTTGGAGGCATTTTTATCAAATTCCCTGACTGGAAAAAAGTAAAATAATTATCCCCGATTTCCCTCATCTCATAATGAAAATAGTTTATATGGGTTAGAATATTCTCATGCTTGTAAGGCCAAGACTCCAATAAGTCATAGGCCTTCACCAAGGGTCCTGAAGTCTTGAGCTCCTGATGCCAGATGGCATCTAAACACTACAAGGGGTTATCAATACGTTTGTGGCCTTATCCTAAATAAGGTAAGAAATAGGCTTTTCAGTTTTTATTAATGTGCTGTGTTCGGTAGTTAAATATTTTGATGAAATGGTGAAAATACAATGATATACAGTGACCTAAGTTATCTCTCAAAGGTACAATACCAACAAGGTTAACAAAGGCAGGGTGTCAAACCTTGAGAAAGGTCACACATTCTTCATCAGTATCATTACAATTGGACTACTGATTTTAAATACTTTTGATTTCGACATTTTGACTTTTTACTGAATGTTATTGATGTGCCGTTAAGAGCAGCATGCACGGTCTGATCTGAAATGCAATTAAACATTGAGATGCACTATACAACCCAGCTTTGCTATACAACCTATGTAAATTCTCATCAATTTTTTTTTTCTCTAGAGCTTTTCAAAACACGACTTTCAGAGAATTTCCGAAGCTGATTTTACACTTTCCGGCAATTGCCGACAGAAAAAGTGACTCTTCAACACAATAACCAGAATGTAAAGTTCGCGTTCTCGTTATCTGGTTGTGTACGCATTCAAACTTGTAATTGGGGTAAGCACTAACTAGTCACTTTTAAAAAGTTTTAGTGTGATGCGCTCCGAGTTGACTGGTTATTGTCAGCTTAATCAGACAATTTCAAATGGAAATTTCACTCTTTCTGTCAGTGAGCATATGGTGGCTCCAGCCAAAGGTTGTTCAGAAGTAGTGCCTCTAACCATGTATAGGTCTGAATATGATTATTTTTCACTTTTAGTGCACTGCAAATGCGAGAGATTTTTCGGAAAATTTTGTTAACAAAAAAGTACATGCTAATGAGCTCGTACGTGATTGGTTAATAAAACGGCCACATGATCGATGTTCTGAAGATTTCCGAATGGATTTTGAAAAGGTCTATTCTGAGGCAAACCCATCCTCTACTTTATTGACATACCTGATGTTGAGAGAGCATCAAATGGTAAGACAGGTTGTTTTGAAGTGTTGTAGGAAACGATGGACCTGAAAATAACAGCAAAATCAACCATCCAAATTAACCAAGGTAAGTATTGATTCCATTTTCATGAGTACCAGTAGAGTCGATCAATGATTCACCCTAACCCTACTGGACCATACAATGACAATACAATCAAATTTCTAAGCATACAGCATAAGCCTTTTTGAGGTATGGCTGACATTGCACACTCGACTAAACATCTTTTGTGTTTCCCGGGTTTTGCCAAAACCAAAATACGCCCTCTCCTATTGTTATCTTAATTTTACCCATTTGGAATAGCGTCCTCTCCTTTTGTGACGGCCATTCTTCTAAAAGGCTTATTGTATACTGGATAGCATGGTATAAGATTACAAGCACGGTCTTTGCAAGTTCAAGTTCATGCATGACTCACACACAAACCATGTGTGTTTTGCTGTATGGGCTAGGACTGAATAGCTTGCCTGTATTTCTGTGTGGTCTAGGATTCTAGACTGGCTCTTTGGTGTGCCAGGGTTAGGGTTATAATTATCACTAATCAAATTTCTAGTGCAGATATAAAAAAATATAAGCAATAAATGACACTTGTTTAATTAAACAAAGTTAATATGCCACTCCAAAGTGGAGTTATGATTCTTCAAAGCATGACATATCATAACTCTAAAACAGAGAAAACTTGCATTGAAGTTTTCATTTTATGTACATCAATTCAACTACTTCTAGAAAATATTGTTTCCAAATATTTTTGAGTTGAAATGAAAGCTGATATTTTGAAAAGATTTCAAGAAAGGCATGAACATTTCAAATGTGTACAAACCACAGTTTTGCCAGAAAACAACTTTTAAATGTAATTTGTCCTGTATCCCAAAATAAAAACTGCCGACATTATTACAGGAGGTTTGCAGTGGATGGTCACATTTAGATAAGGTATTGTCATTGGTTTGAGAAGTAATGACTCCCAAGAAAATTTTCCAGGGACTTCCATTTGAATTTCCAAGGATTCTATCAGGGGCTCTATCAGAAGCCAGAGGGTGATTTAAGCCCTTCCCATAACACACAGCAACATATCAGTAGACCCCATGGAATGTTAACCAAGGTCACTCCACTACTGCATTCATTTGTATGGTAAACAGTTTGAATTTACTCTATTTCAAATTGTATTTTGGGAATGAAAAACTCTGTCCAACTCAGGTTTGTTTGCATTGATATCAAGCTGTGATTATCCTCTTTCTGAAGGTCCTTTTCATTTACAGTTGGACAAAATAATAAATTTTCTATAGCAAGTTTTCCATCAGTAGTTTTATCATATAAGTCTATGCAGTTGGTTCACTCAGTGTGCTGTTTGTAAGCTGTGGAAATAGCAGTTTGAATTGAATGGTGGGAAGGGCTTAAATCAACCTCTGATCAGAAGCTCTCCTGAAGTTATTGAAGGGAGCAATTAGGGGAGCTATCTGGAAATTTAGATGTTAATACCATCATGCAAGATGCTCTCTTAATTGAGCTCAAATAAAGCATTTGAGGGGAGCAGGGTGGCTCAATAGAGCTCACTCTCCTGAAATGGAAGTCCCTGATGTTAAGGACATTAAAAGGGAACTTGGTGACAAATTGGTGACTTACTTGAACCTATTGAAATAGATTTCCCCCGTATCAAATTCATAACCTGAGTCCAAGATAGCCGAGGCAACCAAGGACGCTTCTGTGAAATTGGGAGGTTTCCTGCCTATGTCTTTCACACTCATCATGATACTCTTTGCATGCGTCCTGTAAAAGAAGCAAAATCAATGATCATAAATCAACTCGTATCGATTTCATTATAGATTAACCTTACCATTATTGGGTAGGAGTTAGAAGGGAATGGTAAAAAAAAGAGGTATGAGAGGGAAGGAAGAAAAGGAGCAGACCTCAAAATCCTTTCTCATGCCCTGTCATCTGCAGGAGAGGTGGGATGGGGATGGGGTGGAGGAGTCAGTTATGTAAGGAATTCTGTCTGCAATAGGCGTTTCATGTGGGGTGATTGAAATGAGACTTGACTCAACATACTGCACAAGTGATATGCTTCAAATTGATAAAGCATGAAGAACTGACCAAGATTTCATATGTCTCATAATTTTGCACTATTATCAGAGTACATTATGACCTAATCCATTCCACAGTGAATCCATTCCATAGCTAGAAACTGTCAAACGAAGCATTAGTAATAAAGATTAATAACACTCCCAGTCAAAAGTGTTTGCGCATGCTTAAATACGGCAAAAATGTAATTATTACATCAAACGACCAAGACTCTGAAAAAATTAATGTTTTTATAGGTGCCTAATGTATCCAATATAAATAATCTATGTTTCCTCTGATTATTCGATCTTCCATAATCATAGAAATGGCCGATTTCTTGGACCATATACAAATACATCACACATGCACTTTTGCTATGTACCTATGTAGTTTATTAGTTCAGTGCTCGTTATCACTGTGTAACTGTAAAGAACATTTTCAGGTCATAAGTTTTTCAACAAATGTACAGTTATGTATTAAAACTCCGTTTTTGAATGTGCGAAGGAAAGTATACAGAGTATGTTTAGCACACCATATTGTCAAATGCAATTCCTGTTGAGTTCTTTAGATCTATATATGTAAAATATAAATCCGAAAAAATATTACGTAAATGATGAACGGTTCTCGGGA
>JXSR01S006004.1:43706-56911 GCA_000969725.1 Ophiothrix spiculata
GGGGGGGGGGGTCTTCGTCCCCCTAAATTTTTCGAAGGGGGGGGGCGGACGGACCCCCTCAAAAAAGAAGAAAGAAAGAAAAGGAAATTCCCCCCGTTGTTTTGAAATTTTAAATGTGAAAAATTTAAAAAAAATTGCGCGCTTCGCGCGAATTTTCAGTAAAAATTTGCAATGTTTGCGCAAATTTCAATTTTTTTACACTTTGTAGGTGAAATCAGCCATATTTTTAACGCGCGCTAAATACAAAATATCATAGTTTTCCTCCGACGATTTTTGCTCAAAAAAATTAGCCCCCCCCCCCCCCTCTAAAATGTTAACCTTCCGCCGCGAATTTATCTGGGGTAATCGTCATTTTTGGGACGTACGACGGTGGCCCTCCGTTACAGCGGGCCCGAGATCAACCTTATTTAGTGATGATCAAAGTAGGTCTTTAAATATTGAAGCAACTTGGGCCTCCGATATGATTTTTTCAATCACAAAAAAACAAACCGGGCACTTACTGCTACTATAAGCTTCTTATGGTTACGCAGGATGTGCCTCCCAAGACCCCCAAATAATAAGTAGTACTTGAAGTTGTATATACCCGATGACCCCCTTTTTATCATGCTGGCTTGAATTTCAAATGACCCTCTTGTTGCGATTTTTTTCACTGAGGTTTTTATGGAAATTTTTAACATAGGCCTATTTAAGGACCATTTTCTGTTTGAGTGCAGGGTCACAGTGTTACCTCAATGATTGCCATATTTCTGAAATCTTCAAACCTGGATGACCCAATTTGTAATTATGATACGTATATCGATATATCATAATCTAATGACCCCCTACTGTAAGTTGATACCGGATGGCTCTTGTTGTGATCAAGTATCGGATCGAGGCACATGCCTACCATAATGAATGTACCCCGGGATTAAAACAAACTAAAACAGACTGAGATTAGGATGAATTCATGTACTAAAATGTTTCATTCCATGTTTATGGAGTATGTAAATTATATGTTTATTGTTTGAACTTTCTCAGTTAGCCCATGTATACTTTTCACCAATTGCAAAAAATAAAACAAATGACCCAGGAGTATCATTGCAGGGCCCTGTATCATTGTACAGATGTATTAGTGAATGATCTGCAGTTTACCAATCACCAAATACACAATTTGCTCCTCGGCGCTAATTATCCCTGACTCGACTACAGACAAGTCCCTGAGGGCGAGTCGAGCAGACGAGATTATGAGGTCAAGCAAATATATAAGTTGTGAGTGCAGTTTACTGAGCTGAAGTTGACTTTGCACTATCCAGACAACACTGCATGACCGGTATGCATGATTTGCTGCCTATATATTGCTCTTTATATCATTTGCGAATTGCCTTATCATAATATCAAGATTTATCATTCCAACGAGTCGACGACTGATATGATGATTCCCGGGTCCTATTACAGGTCTAAGAGCTCCTGACCTCCCCGTGCATTGATGTCATTTTAATGAGCTCACACTCAATTATATTTGAAGACTTCAATTAGCCTTTCGCCATGTCAGTTCCTGAGGTGGTTGTTAAAAATGTCGGTGGATTAATGGAAGGTCCACACTGGGACCCGGTTACACAGACTCTATTCTACGTCGATATATATGGCGATACAGTTTACAGGTACAATCCATCTTCGGATACCAATGACAAAGTTGTAGTAGGTAAGTCGCATCACTTGAGGTCAGATATCGCTCTTTCCGGAACTAGAGTAACTCTTCACATCGGCGGCTACAGCCGCCTTCTGCACTGCATTGAAAATTTAAAGGAGGCGGTTACGGTAGCGGCCAAAGAAGAACTTTTAACATGACCATTTTTGGCTGAACATATAAAGGAGACCAAAAATAAATTTTGTGGAGCGGTTTCTGGTGGTATATGACATCTTAAAAACCTCTTAAAACCTTTTAAGATGACCTTTTAAGGGACCATTCCACGTTCACCACAACCCTATTTTTGTAATTTGAGGGGCGTTGAAGGATCATTTTGTGCTTTGCTTCCAAGCATTCTTTTGGCGCAGTCAAGCGTGACCAAGACATTCAATCCCCTGCTTATCGCTCTACATATATATTATAGATAAACATTCCACATAACCACTCAACTTGAGTATTGAAGTGACCTTGACCAAGGTGGGGTCAAATCAAATTTGACCTAAAAATCACGTTTTTGACTCATTTGTGTTGTTGCTCCTTACCAGTTCAAAAGAAAATTGATCACATTCGGAGCTAATTTCACACCCAACAAGATTACCTATCTAATCTGACCAAAAGCAACATAAGTTTCCAGATATTGTCCTCATAAATTGACCTTTACATAAAAAAGTGATACCATTTTTTTATTCCAACTTTATGAGCAACCATGTAAACAAATAAATAAATAAATGAACCCATGCAAACAGCGGTTTGGTTAAGACTGCATAGATAGAACAGGCTGAGATAGGATCGTTTATTCATTTTAAGTTTGTACAACCATTGAAAAAAATTGTTCAAGTTAAAAAAAAAATTACATGTTACATTTCATGACGTTCCCATAGATTGGCCCATAATGTTAAATTCCTTACTGATCGAGGAAAAATAATGCCACTTTACATTATCCATCAGGAGAACATGTCGGATGTGTGGTGACAACAAAATCTGGCAACTTGGTGATCGGTGGAAGACATCGCTTTGCGTTCTTAGATTGGCGGACTGGGGAATTGCAGACAATTCAAGAGGTGGATGTGGATCTTCCAGAAAATATGATGAATGATGGAAAATGTGATCCTGCTGGGCGATTCTGGGCAGGTTAGCTTTTTGGCGTTATTCACTGGTAAAGATTAAACTTTAGTGATTACAGTTCCCTTACACTTATCTTTTACACAAGCTTAAGCGATTCCCTGGTTACGATCCGTATCAATTAATTAAACATGAGTGCCACACCTAGTGGGTCCCGATAATGCGGGCCCCTAAGTGTCCTGAATTCCACACCAAGTTAGGGATTTCCACTAGCTTCCCTCAGTTGAGTCAATAAATGTCGTCTCCTTCTCCTATATTTATAAATCTGTATTCGCCACTGGGGTTGCTTGATACCGTTACATTAAGTTCATTCTGTATAATTTACTATATAAACATAATCATAATGCAGAACGCGTCATGCAGAATCTGCAGAAACTATACTGTACTCTCGAAGTAGATGTTACTATTTAATCGGTGATTGCCTGTTTTCTCATCAGTTTCTGAATATGTTGAGAGTCGTAGCTTTATGTTTCAAGTCATGACATTTGGTGGATAATCTGGGTAACCGGCATGGGGACTACTCGGCACTGATGGACATGCAAGAGTCATTTTTTTAGACGATGGGGTGGGAGCGGACAAATATTAAACTCAGTTCTGAACAAGCCTATAACTGAAAATAATAACTTATCATGATTCTTTTATCGTTGAGCAGGTTCCATAGGACCAGACGATCCCGTGACGGTCAGACGGATGCATCAAGGCACATTATACTGTCTTCATCCTGATAAATCCATGACCAAACATCTTGATAAAGTCAGTATCTCTAATGGGATGGCATGGACGCTGGATAATAGCACAATGTATTTCATTGATTCATTGACGAACGGTGTAGATGCATTCGACTACAATATCAATACTGGGAGTATATGTAAGAAAAATTCTTCTTAAGGGTTCCTAATTATGATGATTCGTACGAATAGGCCATATACCAGTTGGTGTTTATCAGGCTTAAAACGCAATGACGGTTTGTAGTGCCATATACTCTTCAGTCCATGTTCCTTGATATCAGCTAGATCCATCGACAATTTGACCATCTAAGTTACTTTGTCGTGTATCACCGCTAAGTGACATTACACTATTTATCTCACGCTGTTATATTAAACTATATCAGAATTAACATACAGTAATCATTTTGGTAATGTGGAGGCATTGTAATGTGCGATTGCAGTCGTCTTATTTTGATTAATATTTTTTTCCATCTATTATTCAGGCAATCGTCGACGTGTCATCGAAGTACCACCTGAGAAAGATGGTTTCCCAGATGGGATGAGTATGGATGAAGAAGGAATGTTATGGGTTGCACATTATGGTGGATCAGCCATCCACCGATACAACCCTGTTACTGGTAATACCACTTTAAGTATTGCTTTGCTTGATTGCAGTAGTGATGAATTGGAAGATATTTTTATCCACTTATATCGATGATATTGTTTTATTTGGGTCTCAAGTGTTTTGGAGACATGTGAGGTCCACAACTAAAACTTGTGACTCAAATCGTCTGAGATTTTCGAGTTAGAATCTGTCAGGTGGTAAGACATTACATCTCGACCCAGTTTGTAACGATCATAGATTTATCTATGGTAACGATAGAATTATTATAGTTATTTGTTAAGTGTGAACTTTAAGGTGCCGTAAACTGGAGTGAGTTTGGACGGCGGATGACATTGAACAAAATTTTGACAAGGGAGTTCGTGAAACACACATCTTACCCAATTGTTGTTTGTTAAGGATTTCAACAATCAATGGTTGATGGTTGAAATCCTTTTTAAACCACCAGACGATACGAGTTGTTCACGAACAACTTTGTCGAAATTTTGTTTAAAGTCACCCCGGCGTTCAAAGTTGCCCTAGTTGAACGCATTTGCGGGATCGCATACAATAAATGACATGGACGTTCTCGATCCAATGCACAGAAATCGAAAGGTCCGACGAACTATGAAAGAGGTGTGAAGATCCCTCAAAGTAGTCGCATTGGAAGAGTCCGGTCCAGCAATGGAAGTGTATAATATGCAGAGCCCTATGTTGTTCAGGTCTCCGTCGATTTTAGTTCTATGTTATATGCTTGTGATTCAGTACATTGTCCGATAATAGGCCAATAACATGCATACAAACTTACGTAGAGTGATGTCGATCAACGGATCGCGGAAGCCCAGGAGCTCTGAAGATACCAAAAGGCACTTTGATAAATCGGTACAATCCGACATGTGTATACAAGGTATGCTCCTCTTCACTTTTCAACCATTGTTTTCTGTTCTTTTTCCAGGAGAAAAGCTACAAACAATCAAATTCCCCGCCAACAACGTGACATCATGTTGCTTTGGAGGACCTAATCTTGACGAATTGTATGCGACGACATCAAGTTATCTACTGAGTGAGGAGGAGAAGAAACAACAACCATTAGCTGGCTCTATATTCAGAATAACAGGATTGGGTGTCAGGGGATGCCCTGTTAATACTTATGCAGGATGAATGTTTGACCACAAACATGAGATACGATATTTTGGAAGTGTAGAACGTTAGATCTACTTTCGTATATATATTATACTGACAAAGCGAGAATGGTTTAGAACTTGTATTTTTGATCTTTCCAACACCAAAGCTATATAGTAACCACAACCAAGAAACCAAATTCTTACTTACACTAGTGATGTTCATTTTGGGGCGATTAGATCAACATCGACAACAGGGGCGGGAGTTGCGAACCGGGGAGGGAGGAGGAAAGAGGCACAATGTACCCTTGCACGTAAAAAATGAAGAAAACAAGATTTATATCCCTTTTGCGAAGATTGATCGTACACACTAGTTTCAAATAATTTATTTGACATTTATTCTATCGCTTCCATCTATCCATAGAGATATACTCGAATGGGATATCAGCTAACATTTGCTCATTTAAAAAAAAATATGTTTAAAGGTTACAGGAAAAGAAAATATAAGTAGCTTCATATACAGTCGTTATAACAAAACAAAGTGGAAAACACCAATGTAAAATTTTAATGAAGCACAAATAGTCAACGATACTCAAAACAACTTTCAAATATAGCGCTTTTTTATGACCTCGAAAAACAATCAATCTGAACTGTCCTACTATGATGCTTACATACTTCGATAGCTTTGTCTCGACGTCGCGTCATGCTTTGTTTCATCTGGTGTTTTGATATTGTACATTGAACAGAAAGTACAAAGCGACAACTATGAATGCAAGGTCGGATGACGTCGGTAAGGGTTCAGAGATTTTCGAGATCCACGGATATTAAACAATACATACAATAGTTTACTGGGTGTATTTTCCAGGGTCTCTTCGTACACTAACAAGCGTAATCTCACTCAGTCAGTTCAAAGAGATTGTTTTTGAGTTCGTCAAATACAGGATTGCGAGGCGGTATATTTGAAAGCTTTTATGAGCATCGTGCATAATTGGAATTTTATGTTGTTGTTTTTCACTCAGTTTTGTTATAACAAATTTATAAAAACTACTTGATAGTCTCTTTTCATGTAACCTTTAAATATACAAACAAGTACATGTGTAATACCATTTTCAGTGAAGTAATGATATCACATAGTACAAATACCATGATCACAGGCTGTATGGAGTTCCATGATATTACTGGACAACCTGTGATCATGGTCATTGTAATTTTTATCCCGTTTTTTTGCCTAATTGGTTATAAAAGTGTAAGCGCACATAGGCATACCGGTGTAGTAGGAATAATAGTCCCCTGTTCTTGTCCGATATATTCTATGGAAACCGGACCTAGAATCCGGGGGGATTACTTTTACATTGGTATGAAAGTAATCATAGGCCCAAGGAATTTATTATACACCCTTTATAGACCTGAATGGAACTAACTAGCTTATATTAACTGACATCGACGGTCCTCTTCTTTACTTTAACCCAGACTATCATGACTACAAATTATGTAAAGCCCTGGAGGAGACTAGTACCATCCCTAATCTCTCATCGCTATTAACCATGTTAACTGCGTAATCCATAAAAGTAATCAAGGCCCCTATGGAATCCAAGTCCTCCTTCCATAGACCATAACTGAATAAAGCATGAAGCTAATGTTACATGAGAGTTGTTAGCTTATACTTTACTGTACAACCCGGACAGTAAGATCAGGGGACTACTATTCCTATCACATCGGTAGCAGCGGATCAAGCTTTTAGAATAAACATATAACATCATGATGCGTTGGAGACCGTGATGTCCCTTATTACCTCGTGTGAATAAATTATAACCTAGGCTATTGGTAAGAAATGGCGCTCTTAGGCAGCGGACAGGATGTCATACACATTGCATTATTGCTCTCTATAAAAATCCAAAGAACCTCAAAGAAATGAATACATCGCGTGATAGATGTGATGCTCTTTACATGGTTCTTGTTTTACTCTAAGTCAGCGAAGGAGCTACGAAGACGCTACAGAAAATGAAGTAATTTCAACTTGCTTTATGTGCGTGAATGATAGCATCTTTAACATGTTGAAAGCACGAGATACCACCAAGATATTCATGCAATACTAATTTCGTCATTACAATTTTTTATAGAACAAACTAAGACGCTTACAAATACACTGGCTAGCAGCTTAATAAATACCGGGGCCGTCATGGCGTTCTGGTATATATGGTTATTACATATGGTGTTCAAAATTGTGTTCCTGCAGATCCAGAAGATCATATCTTGTAACTGTGTATATTTGAAGCTGACGCAAGAGGTTGTCCCAAATCATAACACAAAGATGATTATACAATCAACAAATGTAAACATTGATCCGAATGAGAGATCGACAGAGTTTGCTACTTCCATAGAAGTCATCAAGTTCAAAATATATATTAATACATTGTGGTATCAGAGCATCGTCGTCTTGAATAGAGCTGTAGTTAATTTAGTTTATTGGATACTTTCACATCATCTGCATATTATACAGATAATATTAACAATTTGCACGCAAACGATTTGTCCAGGACTGAATATGTCGAAGATAACATCCCTAAATCTTCTTTGAAGATACAGGTACTGTATGTACACTTATAAAACTCAACATCGAATAAGCTTCGATCTACTCTTTCTTTGTGGACCACCAAGTTTCCCGCTTTGACTCACTCTCAGCAATGTTTCTAGAATACAACGACAGGAATTTCTTGTCTTTCTTCATTTCAACACCAGGAAGTCCATCAAATTCGATAGAATCATTTGATTCGGTACTAGATGACAACTTATTCGTAATTACGTCATTTTGCGATGAAACCGGACCCATGTGTCCATATTTAGAGTTTGAAAATCGCGGTGGTCTCAGAGCATGCGCAGGACCTTGGATTCCGGGATAGGAATAACCCTTGTTTACTTTAGTGTTTGGTTTGTCATTTATTTTGTCTGTTGATGGCGGTAAACCTTTGTTCAATTCCTTGGGTTGATTTCCTGGCAAGTAAATGTTAACTTTTGGAGACAAAACCGGGTTCGATTTCAGCAGGCTATTTAATGGCAAATGTTGCGGCATGGTGAAATTTTATACAGTCATACCGGTCAGTAGAAACACACACATAATACATGAAATCGGTTCGCACAGATAATGAATCGCTTCAAACTTGGTGAAGAATTCCTCTTCTGGCATGTCTTGCGTCTAAACAGTGATACATTCTGTTGAAAAGGGAAAAGAACGTGAACGCAATAAATAAAACAAGAATTGAAACGCAATGTAAATTCTAAATCCTTTAATGAACCCTGGACAATAACAATAAAACCCAAAGTTCAGTTTTTATTGGCCCATATATAGATCATTATAGTAAAATAAAATCCCATTAACATGTTAATTCTCAGTACATTAAAATGACGGTGACATTGTTTTAAGAATGAAATGAAGCGGGTGACCAGTATACGGAGACATTTAGTATTTCAGTTGAATTTGAATATATCTATAACCTGGATCTACATGATCTATAGCTATAAATCAAATTATTGAGTGTATGATAATGATGGTCCGCATTGAAATTTGCAAGTAAAATGATCTCGTTGGTGATCTTTCATTGGAACATAATTAAATTTGAACATTTTTAACATGTTTAATCACCTTAAAAAGTTGAATGTCTATCCATTTGAAAACTGTTGCGTAAACATACTAGGTAATTCGAACATATAACTTCATCCCCAACGTATATTTCTTTGGTTAATAATAATATGTTGAAAATATTAAAGAAAGTCTTTTAGCAAACATTTTCGAAATCGATTTATCGAATATAAGTCTTGTCACACTTTAAAATTCCAAGGTCTCCTGTTAAAATTTCATATAACAATGAATGGTGGTATGACTAAACTTATTATGATACCACTGTGTGCCACAATATATTTTCTATGGAGAAAAATGCTTAATATTATCCTTTACATGCCGTCCACATAAATAGGCTTGCTAATAACATCATTTCTGTTTAAAATCATCGAGTATTATACCACTGTTTAATGCATACCTTGTAAACCTCCGACTGCAGTCTTCTCTCTTTTTGTCCAGGCCGCTGTTTTTGTCAGATATATAGAATGATGGTGATTGGAACTTGTTGACCAATATAACAAGAGCCTCTTAGAATATTGTAATCTGACAGAAAATGTTCATGTAAACTCCGATTTACATTTATTTAATGTGGCAGTAAATATCCGCACATTCAGACTGTCGGTTGGTACAAAAGCAGCTGTCTGACTACAATAAATAGTTCTATGTGCGCGAAATAATATCGATCACTTTCCTGTAACAATTTATTGATTATCTGTTCTGACCTCCTGGACTGCTATAATCATAGATTTAAAGCGTGGCTATAATGCCGTATACACCGAGTGGATCCTTGCCCGAGGGTGTTCTGTCCCGGGGGGGGCACTCACATATGTGGGCAGGGTATATATGTCCGGCGGTCAAGACCCCCTTTTTCAGGCCGCCAGGCCGCTCACTAGATCCCCATTTTCAGTATGATTCAGTTCTTTTGACCCCATTTTTGAGAATAACTACAAAATTTTAGTTCTAACTGCAAAAATTTCGAAAATTTTCAGCCCAGGAGGCTATTTTTGGCCAAAATTTCAGTTCACTAGACCCCCAAAAATCGGTTTCAAAGGTCCATTTTTTACAGAAAATCAGTTCACCTGACCCCGATTTCGGCGCTTCGCGCCTGACATACCTACCACTTTCAAAGTTGAGTGCCCCCCCGGGTGTTCTGTATTCTCAGGTGATAGAGACGTCATAAAATTCAATATAATATACGATACCTAGTACTGCCCATGATTTTCAAAAAAAAAAATTATGTTGAATCATTAACTTGTTGATAAAATACTTACTGCTGAATAAATGTAGTGTAACTTGAACACATTTAAAAATTAGATATCAATATGATTCTCTAGTACAGCTTTGTACAAAGTACTCAAAATACTAACTCCTTGATTATAATTATACTATAATGCGCAGGATGTTTGTTTGTTTGTCATTCTATAACTCTAGAACCCTTACCTGACCTGGACCAAACTTGGACCATGAATAGCAATTGGCCCACCGAGTGTTCTAAGCGGGTCAAGGTCATCCAAGGTCAAAGGTCACTTCGAGGTCAAGGCACAAAATTGACAGGAGAATTGACCGAAGGTCATCCCAGGTCACGGCCATAACGCCAAAATCCTTGACACTAACTGGACCAAACTTGGACCATTTATAGTAATTGACCCCTATAAGTATTTTGATTGGGTCCGGTCAAGGTCATCCAAGGTCAATGTCAATCTGAGGTCAAATCTTGAAATTGTCTGAAAAGTTGACCTAAGGTCATTTCAAGGTCACAAACATAACCCAAGAACCCTTGACCCTAGGTCGCAGTGGCAAACTTGAAAATAACGGGCAAAGCAGGCTTATTCATATATCAGAATTTTACGTTATCATTTTACATTGTCGCCCTATTTCAAGGTAAGGAGGTAGGAAGACCAAAAAGAAAAACCACGTATGAGTTCCTCATACTACCTAGACCCTATATGGATTACTACTTGGGCCATGCGTGGTAATTGACCGGGCCGGTCAGGGTTATCCAAGGCCAAAGGTCAATCTTATGTCAATTCTTTAAATTGTCCAAAAAGATGACTTCATGTTATCCCAGGTCATTTCAAGGTCATGACCATAACCCTCTACCATGACCACACTTGGACCATGAATAGTATTTTGGCCTCCTGGGAATTGTAAGGGGGTCTATTTAGCCTAGTAGCGGGGCCCGTGCATAGCGCGGGTACGGTACCCCGCTAGTATAGCTCATAATTTCTATAAAAATAATTTGTCTCTAGACAAGACAGTTTTTTTTTTATTATTGTTGTTTGTTTTGAGTTTTCGCGTTAAATGATCTCAAATTCAATAGCTATCAGGTTTTTTATTAATAAATCACTACAGCGCAGTGTCCCTAAATCATGGCCAAAGAAGAACTTATGACAATTATACTGAGATGAAATTTGTCTCTAATTTCATCAATACTTTGTTTCTGTCTAAACAATTTGTCTCTGATACCAAAAACTGGTATAGTGTAGAAAAAAGTCGGGAGGAATCAGGATTATGCGCAATGCGTCAGTACATTACATATTTTGTCATTTGTAGTTCAAGCTGCTTCAAGTTTTTAATAGACAAATAGATGCAATTGGATATTATTTCTATTGAAATTGACCACTAAAACACACAAATACTTCATGTATATATAACAGATACCGTTTGTATTTAATTTCAGCATGCACCCTTCAATTCACAATCACACGGTTTTAGCCGCCCAACATCATCCAAAACGTTTCTGAAAGTTACAAGTTAGCAAAATTATACACACGATATATCTTAAGTATTTTACAAAATATAATATTCAGTATAAGCTGGGCGCTACAGTAGTACTGTAATAGTAGATACAGAAAATTGTTAAATTGACTAAGTTCAAGTGACGGTCAGTGAATAGTAAAACGGTTTTTACTAAACTTTTTTTTTTTAAGATTTACATTAAGAAACTATTATGTTTTTGTATCAGATTTACTAGGAATAGGCTATAGAACATTTCATCTGTGCATGTCATGAAAATATTTATATTGTGTGAGATGTATTCCGGAAGAGTAAAAAAAAACACCAAAAACAAACAAACACGGGAGTAAAAATGGGATGAAGACAAGACTTTCAGAAATATTATATAGAACTCAGGCTCATTTGATCCCGATCTCAGCGTCTTATGTAATGGGTCTGTCTACCTGCATGACACCCCATACATGAGTTAATGTACATGTACACATGTATTTACAATGTTTGCGTAAAAGTTGCGTGTCAAAAAGCAACTGTTTGGAAAGGCTCTTGTTATGTATAGGCTATCTGCATGCTGCACTGAAGGATGTGTTAGTTCTGACAAAGATGTTTATCTTCAAGGATTCTATATTATGAACTGTAAGACCTGGTCTGGTGGTGGTGATTCAAGTTTTTAGTAGCTCATATTTTCGAGCTCAATCTAAATTTTTCTACAAGTGGTACGGTACTCAAGTTTACTTCACACCCATACCCGATGTGATTAGTCCCCCTGAAATGGTAGTCCGCCTTCCATAGACCATAACAGAATAAAACGTTAAACTAATGTTGCGTGAGAGTTGTTAGGCGGCCCAGACTTTATTTACAACCTGGACAATAAGAATGGGAGACTTACATTCCTGCTACACTGGTTTTTTGAAGAAAAAAAAGCTAAATACATGTATATTGAAGCACTTTTAACATAAAAGCTATAACTTCAGTTGATCTTGTCCGGAAAATGTAAATCCTTGATCTTCATAATATGATGGTCACCTCGGGTAGCTTTCATCAGCAATAGATCATAGCCTACGTACTCCACAATTTCAAACATACATGTACTTCAGAAACAAACTCTATGCACAGAGTTTTGCATGATCAGTATTGCGTATCCATATTTATGTGATACCGAAATTGTAGTTCAAGTATCTTCCCAGCATTTACGGCCCGTAGAGTCATTGCGGTGGATTTGACATCTTTGAAGACGTACTTAGACGCAGAAACTGTTATGGTCCAATTAATAGCGTCCATTTTGTGCTAGCACGCACAAGATTTCTTCTCTTCTGAATAAGAACTGTCCCAATTTTTACCATTTTGTGATGATGTTACATCAACATTGGTCTGAGACTGTTTCTGGAAGAGAAACACAATGTGAAACACAAAATAGAATTGAGAGTTGTAATACCAATTGTAAAGACGACTCTGGCTTTGTAAATCAATCAAACTTGAAAAGTAGTGAATTAACAACTTTGATGAATTGCCAACTGTAAGAGTCAGTGTATACTAATACGAAAGTACGTCAATTTAATTTGACTCAAACGTAATTAGACTTGAACGTACGTCAATTTAATTTGACTCAAACGTAATTAGACTTGAACGTACGTCAATT
>JXSR01S006004.1:69495-81215 GCA_000969725.1 Ophiothrix spiculata
GCCAAAAGAGCATGTTTTATCATAATCAATAAGTAGCCTGTACAATGCCTAATATCATAAATAAATGATAGAAAGGAACATATAGGGATACAACAAGACCGTTTGTCCCAATGTAAATGCCACTCACAAGTTTACATCCAAAATGGTGCCCATAACGGATCCAAAATGGTCCCCATTTTTTAAAACAAAAACGACAAAAAATACTACTTTTCATGTTAAGTTGGTTAGAGTGAAATTATGGGGGCATTATCAATGTAAAGTAGCCTTGAAAGTATACATCATGAACAATTCTTCCAAAATTATACTGAACGCATGTTTAAAATCAAACATGGCGCCCAAAATGATATTAGTATCTAAAATGACTATCATAATACTGTTTTTCAGGTTCAAAACGAAACGTCCACATGTAAGTGTGATACTTGGACTAGATATGAAGAATTTGTTTATATCATGTTTACTGAACAGTCCTGATGAATCTATTCAAAAATGGGTGAGATCTATATACAGTAAAATGGAATAAAAAACATAAAACATGTTTTATAATCAATGTTAAATGTCTCTGAGTGTTACAACAGAAACATTTGTACTCAACAAATATGTAATTATATTTTATATCCGAAATAGAGCATAAAGTGATATATAAAACGGTCGTCACATTACTATTTACTCTCACAAAATGTGTCAGAGTGACATGAGAAAGGCATACAAAACATAAAGCATTCAAGACAATAGAAGAAAATTGGTTTTGGGGATAACAACAGAAGTAATTCTTCATGAATCATGTTGTGACATATCTACAAATCCAAAACAACTCCCATAAAAAGGTATAAAATGGCTGCAAAAATACCAAAATATTTCGAAAAAATGAAATTTCCAACAATTTTTGGCTACATTTTTCGCACCATTTGGGATGTTAAACATGCAAATGGTTATATTTGTTTACAAAGGTATCTTTTGTATAATGGAACCATAATTCCATTGACTATTTGACAGATATCAAGTTGCTTATGCTGTTTATAGTCTTTCAAGTGAATTTTTAAGAATGTAATATATATTTTGGTGGTTAATTTAAAGCTCATTGATTAAAAGCATATTATAATATGATTTTGGGAGAGATTTTTAGATTTAGAGCCATTCTGTTTTATTTATTTGGAATGTTTGATGTATTTAATAGTGTATTTACAGTCGCTCTAACTTCACTTTTTAGGGGGGAATAGAAGTTTGGTGGCTGCTATAGATATAATTTTGAGCGCTGTTTTGGATTTGCAACTTGTTTACAACATTAATAGGAATGAAATTATCCTTTTGTAATCCTTAGATTTATTTTCAATGGGTTAATTTGAATATTCAATGTTTTTAAAGCCTTTTAAAGTCATTCTAATAAATTTTCGAGTAAAAATAATATTTTTGCTTCATTTTGGTTGACATTTCGGATGTTAACAACATAATTTGGGATACAGAAATGTGGCACAACCCTGAACATTATTTGCTATCGAATATTTTGAATATTTTAATCATGTTTTCTTGTCATTTTTTGAGTCAAAACCAGTATTTGACAGCCATTTTAGACCTCATGCTGGACGCCATTTTGAATTTGAAACATGTTACCCACATATTTCAATGGTGAACGAGTCTGTGAACCATCAAATTCATTTTTAAATTCATTCTCTTTAATATTTACTGTGTTTACTATTTTTATAATATAGGCAATGTTTGGGGGAAATGTACTTAGGCGGTTATTCTAAACCTAATTATCGACTTTACTCGGTGGAGGTAGTATAATGATCTTGCTGTAACCCTTAAAGTTCCTTTCTGCTGATTGTCTATGATATTAGGCATATAAAGACTGTTTTGTTTAAGTTTTATAGAAATATGCTATTTTGGCGGCCATTTTGAAATTGATATGTGCATACTGCGACATCTTCATATCCTAGTTATTTCCGGTTCAATATAGACATCTTGACGTCTCGTCTAGTACATTTTCATTGAAACTTCATTGTAAAAATAGCACTTTCTGAACATGTTTGGTATTTTGGTGGCCATTTTGAAAAAGAGAGCAGGAAACGCCCCCTACGCGACTACATTTTTGGCAACATCATTTGTTCTGTTCTTCGAGATCTTCTGAAGGTATCTATAAAGGTGGCCTACTTTCTTCATGAAATGCTCACGGGACTTTAATTCATTACATTTTGCGCCTACACTATAACTTCCTTGATACTGACCTTACTCAAAGTATTTGCCAAGATACAAATTTCACACATTCTTGCGTAATTTCCGAGGTTTTGATTAGTCGAGAGCCGTCACGTGGCCATGCATGAACAGCGTTGATTCATAAGCGGCATAACTAATGTGCACAACGGCGCGCCGGCTCTGAACGCGGGATGTAGCGCGTGCGTTTGATAACTTCAAGACAGATAAACAAGCTATGGGCACTTTTAAATAATTTGACAACCAGGACGGAAAAGACTGTTTTATGGCCAATTTTTGCCCGGCTTTTGACTTTTTATACATGAAAAGGGTATGTGTGAACAGGGTTCATTCATATTTTCCGTGTGTAATCGCTTGATTTTAAAATATGAGTGAACCCTTTAATGTGTCAAGCCTAAACTCCCATGATGCACACGTATGCTGCAGGGTATGCTGTTTGTTTATATCTATATGTTCACCTAATTGTACGGTCAATGGAATTTATTGGTGTTGTCTATCGTACTGCATCATGGGATATGGCTTGGAATAATAATAAAGCCAGCTGGAACAGACATCCAATAATTCTCAAATTTTGGCCTGTGTTGTAAGTCTGTATTTGTACCATAATTATATACAGTAGAATTACACATGTTCATAAAACAGAATATATAGTATTCATTGCAACATGGGATTCGTTTGAAAAATTATAAAAACAGGATGTTACGTCATGAATTCATAATTCTTACACGAAATTGACCATTAAAACCAAAATAGAATTCTGATTCACACTACAACGACTGAAATTTGTATTTAAACACAATATGTTCCTATATGCGCAGTCATTATCGCCAGGCGATCTTTTTTGATTTGGAGTAATATCCATACAGAAAAATTCTCTTACTATGCCAAATGGAATCGTGTGACCCGAGGAAGTGTTTTGTGGCGCACATTGACCTACGGTGGGTCATAGCGTCGAGTACAATTCTAGTACACATTCCTGAGGCCATTGAGGTGCAAATTTGGAACACAGATTCGAGTACAAATTCGAGTAGGAATGTTTACTATAGAATTGTACTCGATTTTTTGTAGGGCATGCCCCAAAAGGCGGATTTGTTACATTCAGAATGAAGTTTTTGTTAAAAGGCGGATTTGTTACATCATCAGAATGAAGTTTTTGTTAAAAGGCGGGATTGTTACATTCAGAAATAAGTTTTTGTTATATATTTTCAATAATCTAATGAAATGGCATAATTTGGTATGATTGTAAAGATAATTTCATAGCCTTTCAAGCCGCGGGCGGGCCCGGGGTCGTATGATACGTCACATGCAGGGTATCTATTATTATAGTTCAGCTGTGGTATGGTCAGAGACGTCTATTGTTATTATAATAGACGTCTCTGGTCATGGTGGTGTTGGATATAGCAGTCGCACATATGTAAATGATACATCCTGCTTAAATGTTGTTTGATATCGACGTTCATAATTGGCAACATACACATGTTGAGAAATTATTTGCGTATTTAATGTGTTACCATGACAACGACAATATTTCATTAATCAGGCTGTCTTTCACATGTCATCAATTATATATATAGTTCTCAGTGGAGTGTTTAAGATTAAATGACCTTAAAGTATCAGATTTGGCACATTTTATCAATAACGTCTTAAGGATGGGTTTTTTGTGAATAACGCCAAGTTATGCCATTTAGGGTTACAAAATTTGATCAGTGGTGTGCGTTACGCCATAAGGGGTCCATTTGGACGTGACGGTGGACACGAATGGGTAGCACGGTGTGACAGTGATCCCAGAGTGTTTCCCTACCCTAAACAAGTATGTTCAAATCAAGTCTGAAAAACATTCAAGTACGCTTTCATTAATGTTTACCATAACTTATTCTTGTCTTCTTAGTATATTGCCAACATAAATGTATGCTGAAAATTTCACTTGATTACGACCGTCCGTTTTCAAGTTACAAGCTTTTGGGCATTTTAAAACGCCCGGGGTAAAAATCCCCAAAGATAATTAGTCAGCATGAGGTTGTGGCGGGTGAAGTTGTGGTAACATTAAAATTGTATTTAAATTTCTGTCATATCTTTATGAAAATCTTCTAAAATGTCATTGTCAATTTGTACTCGAATTGTACTGAAATTGTACTCGATTTTGTGTTCCAAATTTGCACCTCAGGAATGTGTACTAGAATTGTACTCGATTTTTTCCAGGGAAAATATATAGTTAAAGGTATTAGCCATGATCCTGATCCACTTGGATATGAAAACTTCTTGAATCAATGAAAGACACTTAATAGCAAAATAAACAACAAAATTATGCTATTTGATTCGTTCCTTCATTTAATGAAAACAATCTGATAATAGTGATATGTTACAAAACTGATTCATGACACTGTTATGTAAGACGAACGCATTAACCATACACTTTGAAAAAAAAAATGTTCAAAATGATTCTATTACGAGGGACACTTACGAGAATTCTTAAAAGCAGATCCCTAAAAATATTCTTTAATTCAAAACTTAAACAAGGGACTATTTTAATGTTAATTTGTTACCTAACTAGATCACTTATTCAGTTTTTAATTTTTGAATTTAGGTCTTTTTAAATTCAATGAGGATTCTCTTAAGTTTCCCTTGTAATTCTGAGTGTATTGACACGGTAGGTATAAGGTTATTTTGAGCTAACATCGTCATTATCGTGATAATATCAATACGGTGGTATTTTAAATTTAAAGGCTCTGTCACTGTCAGACATCACCGTATAGAGCAAAACGTACGAATAACGTACAAAAGTTTCACATATTGAAAGTGTGCTAAACGGACCACCACGGTATGAATAACGAATTAAAACGTATACTATGACAAAACGGACAGACCGTATGGATATCGTATTGAACGTGCTTGTAACGTACACATGACGAACAATAATGCATAAAACAGTGGGATAAAGTACGTTAGGCGTATGTTTTGCTCTATACGGTGATGTGTGACAGAGTCTTTAGGTGATCATACTTACACGTTATGAAGAGTGGAAAAGGACTGGTTTCCATGATTTTCAATGAGCGGTTTACATTGAATCTCTTAATGAAAATAACAATTTGCATCATTTTGATGGGGTATAATGCTCAAGGGAAACAAGTCAACCCATAGAACGACGGTCACAAAGAGTTGAGAATCTATGCTCAGTTCCTAGTAGCAATACTCATAATACTTTTAGAGAACGCGTACCGGTAATGAAATAATATATAGGCACCGGTGTATTATTGTATCAGAGAAGTCGAATTTATCTATTCCTTTATCTTTTCCTTGGACAACGCACCGTATTCGCAAAAAAAAATGAAATATAGGTACACGAACAATGCGATACAACTCAAGATGGGGCAATCTACTATGAGCGTATAGATACAGATGAATGTGCATCTTCGAGATCTTGTTTTGAGATCTGCATCTCCGTAGATCGCCTTCACGTAGTCATACGCATGTACGCAGAGTGTTGTACAGCAGATAGATAGTAGAGGCTTATTAAGATGCGCATTGGATTTGCACTCCCGTGTATATTGCCTCCGACAATATCATTTCGGTTAAAAGCGTTTGCAAACTATCTTTGTCCGTATCTTGCACATATTACACAAATTACAAATTGCATTTCCCATTGGACATGCTAGAAACAAATGACATTATTACAATATCTTGCGTTGTAAAATAGGTGCAAATGTAAGTTAGAATAACGTGTTTGGTTATATTTTGGTTGTCTTATAACGTTAAAGGAGCTTGGTCCGATTTTACAAAATTTAGTTTTTAATGTCATATGAACAATGTCCACTCAAGAGGTCTAAGTTTCAAATTTCAACTAATCGGTCAAACAGTTCTGATCTTATGGGCAAATTACTGTGTAAAATTAATACTGGTTACCACAATTAGATATATTTTAATATATATACCTTCATAACAATGATAACGGAACATAACTCATCCGTGAAATTTTACATGGGTTATGCGAAAACTATGAGCAACATTTCGATATTAAACCTTTGGGCAAAAATATAACCAAAGACGTTATTCTACCATGCAATTATGCAACCAATATACTTTTTTTCTGACATAACCACTGGGTAAAATTTACACATCATTTTTTATCAGACATTTACGCGCATAAAATGAATAAATAAATTCAATCTAAAATTTCAGCAACTACGTCCAATTATAAATTTATATTCATAATTGCAGTTTGTTTCAATTAAAATATTGCTCAATGTGATATAAATATAAATACTACAAACATTTTGACGACAACAGCAACAATAAAATCATAAACAACTTAAACACACAAGACTGCACTGTTATTTAAAACCAATAAGAAATACTGGTTTGGAAAGATTGGTCATGTTGGTAGAGAGCGAGGATTTTTTAACTGCAACATCCTTGTTTTTGTTCTGGTGAAGGCATTGGATTCAGACGCACCGCTGACGGGCTAGCACACGGGTTTTTCTTTGCATACTGTAGGTATAAAAAAATAAAATAAAGAAAATTTGTTAGAATGAGGATCGGTACACATTGATAGTATAGAAATATTGACTGTTCATGAGGGCAATAGTAAAAACTATTGTTATCTTGAGACACAGAGATCATGGGTAATAGTTTTTGCTAGTTTTTATTATATACCTCATATATAGATTACTGTCCTCTGATTGGTTAACAGTGAGGGCTCGGATTTTACTAGGTCCGGGGCATATTTTTCACTAGGCCCGCTCAACATAGTTTACGCCGCGCGCCGATGTAACACAAGCAAATTATATAAGCGCGACTATTGACCATTTGACGTTTTATGTGCAAAAATGATTTTTTAACCAACCAGATGACAAAAATCTATATATTTGGTATATAAAACGAATATTGACTGCTTTTTCTTCGGGGCATGGTTAAAATTATTTCCCCTCGGTGATCTCAAAACCGTGAATATTCATGGTTTTGAGATTACTTCGGGAAAAAAAATTAAACCGTTATGCCCCTCAAAGCAGTCAATAATTGTATACTATTGCCAGAACGACAGAGCAGTCATTTAACTCATATGAAGCATGGTGTGTCAGTACACGGACAAAATGACTCCAAAAACTGTGAAAATGAGCCATTTTGTCGGTGTACTGACACACTATAGCTCGCTCAAGTGAGTCAAATGACTCACTTTGTTTTGTCTGTGATACAGACATTTTTGAAATCATTTGTATGAACTCTTTTAACATGTTTAATGGTCCACAGACGCAGTTTCACACAACAACCAACGCTGATGGACGGAATATGACCACATAGTTTAGGTAAAACTATCGTTACAGCGGTAAACGTAAACTAGTACATGCACTTAACACTCACATATCCAAGGAAGACATCACGACTGAAGAACTGGAAGGCTTCAAAGACATTCGTGGTTTCCAAGGCGCTAACTTCACAGAAACGGGCACCAATTTGACTGGCAAGCTGCGTAGAATGAATTAAAGTTATGTTATTGTTTACAAGGTTTGATTATATTAGTTACTTGCTTAACAAGTCATTAATAAAGAATTTCCGCATAATATTCATAACAAAAGTATATCCTCCTTTACTGAACACAGGTCGGGATGTACTTGCATGGCATTCTTCGACAAATACCAATTACCCTGTTTTTGAAATTAGATGTCTTGTAGTTTAGAATTTCAAACAGATCTTTGCAGAGATATTTTCTTTGAAGTCCCGTGCATAACTTGCTCAATTTGATGTCCATTTGTACTTATTAATTAATATGTCTTCATTTCTGCAGATTTGGTTAAAATATATTTAGGCCTTTTTATTTATAAACCAATGTAGTTCCTACTAAATTTCATGTTAATATAAACTGTGTGTTTAATAAACTAGGACTGCGAATGATGCAGAATGCCAAATAATCTTGCAGAGGATACTTCATACATGATTGAATACTTTGACGAAATTAAAGCATTTATACACATAATGACACGTTATAAACGGCTCCGGACGAGCCCCCATAATCCTTGGGAGTCGCTCACCTTCCTGCCTTGTTCCGTGCTGACTTTTCTCTGCCCCTCCAGATCCATTTTATTTCCACATAATAATTTAACTACATCTGGGTCTGCATGCTGCAATAAATGAGAAATGACAAGAAATATACATGAAAATAAGTAAAAAACGTGATTCTTGTGTGTTTTGTTTTGTCTATTATGTTCATCGTTTTGAAATTGAAGCCCTGCACTTACAATGCTTTGAGTTGTGAAAGTCGGTATAGCTGATGATTAATGTTTGTATTCAAAATTACAATGATGTCGAGGTAATACAAATTGATGAGTGGGCATGCAAATCGGGTGGACATACAATATACGTTAGCTTACCTCATACATGCATATATTGTATGCCTCTTTTTCGTGGCACTATAAGGACAAAATTATTCAAAGTTTTATTCGCTTGTTCTTAGAGGCAAACAAAAAAGATCACTTTCTCTATACTTAAAAATCAAAGTAAATGTACACATTTTCTTTAATACTATCTTATCAGCAACGAATAAACACCACATGCACAATCTCCGTTATCAGCAACAAAATTTGTCTTCTATTTACAAGAATTTCATCATACCGGTTACTAATACAATACAATCTTTGATCGTTAGACCCAATTAACCTTATCACCAAATATCAAAGTACATCAATAATCAAATTATGTCGCAAAAGTCACAAATTTGTGACGAGAATTACTGTGTAATTCAACTTTGTTCCCGATTGCGTGGGGTACAATTTATAAATATTTTGCAGAATAATTATTATTTTCTTCAAAAGTATACGTATTTACTTTTACAAGAGTTCAACTAACTGATCAGGGCACTATAATACTTAAATCTTTACAGTAATACTTTAATCTCTCCAGTCAAATTCAACAAATCTTTTCACAAACATTGAATATCTTAAACAAGTAGGTCAGTTCTCAAGCTTTGGATTAGCCAATATCTAATTTTGCTCAGTCATTTTCAGATATTATACTTTACGTCCAAAACCCACCTTACAATCTTTGCGTGTTTAGTTCTTGGCTTTACCGAATAGTTAGAAAATCAGTAATAAAGGTGTCATTCCATACTCAATGAAATGAAATTTAAGATACGTACCGGTTAGTTTCATTTCAATTGGTGATCTAGAACCAAAGTTATGATTTATCAAATAGTAGGATACAAATTCGTCTGGTCCGATTTCATAATTTCTGGTCATATATCAGGTGTTTTTCTAAATGGAAGAAAAATGGTTCACCTTGGAAAAATTATCATATCTGCCTTATTTTTCCATCAAAATTGTCAATTTTTTCATCCCAGATAAAAAGAATGCACAATAAAATTGTAAACACTTTTACAATTGAATGAGTAGATCACGGACAATACCGAATATCACTTTATTGAATGGGAACTTACAAAATCGGACCAGACACATTTGTATCCAAATATTTGATAAATCATAACTTTTCTTCTATATTACCGATTGAAAAGTTCATTTCACGAACTATAAAATGATACCTTTACAATCATGTTGTCTATCTATCCGGCATTGTGTCCGGTAAATCAAGAACTTAACACGTTAAGATTGTGAGGTGTTTTTTTGTGGTACCGCTCTAATACCTGTTCTACTGCACGGTTCCATTTAAGAATACTATTAATGGTGGCTGGGTTGGTAACATCGTAAACAAAAACCACACCCATCGCCCGATGATAGTACTGGGTGGTTATTGCATTGTATTTCTCCTGTCCTGCAGTGTCCCAGAGCTGGAGTCGAACAAGGGTGCCGTTAAGTCGAAACTGAGCGATGCTAAAATCAATACCTAGAAGAAATAGATTTGCAAAAAGATTATAAACACTTTTTCTGACTCATCTTTTGCGTTGTGATTCTATTAAAGGGACTAGCCTAGATTCCACTTAGAATTAAAAACTTATGGAAATGCTTTAAACAAAGCTTAAAAGTATAGTAAAATCCAAAAAAGTGCAAAAATTTACACACAAATGGCTCAAATTGAGAGATAATTAATTTGCAATATATGATTCTTTGATGGTGGTGTGTTCCTTAAATCCTAACTTTTGTACCTCAGATGGATTTACCAGCTAAAAGATCAAACAAAGCTCCTGGAGATAATTTAAAACATATTAAAAGGGAAACAATTTCATTAAAAATAATTTGTTTGGTCATCACAAGTGTAGAAACAAGATTTTTATCAGCTTTCAAACTAGAAACACTGTTTTCACACCACCTTTTGTCTCCGGCGACAAAAATTAAAGTAGGTAAAGAATTGCTATTTTCTCAAATGTTCCTCAAAATCATGGAAAACCACTTGTAGGTTACCTTATTATAAACATGTTCTATCAATTCAAGTAAAAACATATGCGGGTAAAAAATTAGTGGGAAGAATCTAGGCCAGTCCCTTAATGCAAAATAATTCCTATTATTGTTTCAAATAAATTTCGGACACGAACATGATTTCTGAACGCAGTCACCGCGTATCCACAAGTTGAGACTAGAACGGGACGCCGCCAAGTACGCAACACCGTTTCCAATCAGTAATCCACACTACCGCGACATCACGCATGCCTGAAAGCGTTTTGTACTCGCGTAAAATGCACACGCAGTTGTGTTACGCAAGGCCCTAAATTTTCGTGTCCGAGAATTATTTGAAACAAATAATAGCTTTAGTAACTTTTTACCAACTTGGTTTTCTTCACAGTTTCTATTGAACATGCCTAGTTTTAATTTACTTACATGGTAAAATATCTAATTACAAAAAAATAATAATAAAGGTACGGCAGTGCTATAAACCATTAAGAAACTAATTAATATAAGATGACCAAAACAATTAAACAATGTTTAATACACTAATAATGATGTGTTTGAACAGCATATTATGGGTTAATGATAAACTAAAACAAACATAATTGGAAATATCTGATCAGAGAAGATATTAATTAGTCATATGAATATCTATGATTTGCCTGTAAGTTTCATTACTAGATTGCTATATTTTTTGGGGTGGTGTTGGCAGAGAAGTGATATAGAGCTATATAGCAACGTTGAAACAACTGAACAAATGAAGAAACAAATATGTGACCCGTCATATCGAAAGGTACCTTAAGGTCGGCATAGTAAATTACGAGATACATGCCATTGAAGCTGAGCATAGTAAAAAATCACGTCCAAGTTCGAATTTCATCAGAAACATTATACCTTTGAAGTGTATTCTATCATATTAATCAGGTTCCAACATCCAAAACATAAAACAAATGTTTTAGCAAACCAAGATAATAATCCTTTCTCCATTCAAATAACCAGTACAGAAACTTTAAACTTGATTTTCTCAGAACTATAGTTTTCTGAATCAGCCCGATGCCTTTTACCAATTTGGATGCAACTTTGCAATAGAACATCCAATAACCAAATGCAAGGGGTCATTTTAAAGCTTAAAATATAATCTTTCAGATGAGACCAAAAAATCAATTTTAATTTTGGGACCCTTAAGGT
>JXSR01S006005.1:35054-47867 GCA_000969725.1 Ophiothrix spiculata
AATTCATAAAACAAAGTCATTTATTTCAAAATCTAGGTGATGCTCATCTAATTTTTTTGGCTATTTCCTCCTCAAATGTCATGTTCTTTCTATGTGCTTTTTCAAGTGGTGCGCATCGACTAGTTTTAAAGATGACTTTTCTCCATAGACTTCAAGTCGTACGTAATAGGGATTTCAAAATTCTCTAAAATTTAGTAACAAACACAGACCCTCCGCCCCCCTTGGTTTTTGTGTCGCCTGAACTATGAAGGAGGCACATACTAGTGTGTGTGCTGGTTGTTGTTGTTGAACAAATCTCATTCTGCATGATACTATCAATTTGAGCAGAACTGTCAATACGAATAGCAAAATTTTCCAAGTGCCTCTTTTGTGAATAATTTTGTTTAGAAACGAGACATAATGATATACACTTTTCCAGATTACATGTCTAGCTTTAAACAACCTCGAACGTTTATTAGTATTAGGAGGCCTATAATTGTCTTCATGAAATAATTATTATATACACATCATGTCGAATTCAAAATCTTTCGATAGACGGAGAAAACGGTTTATTTCATATTTCTTAGCATGAATGGTCCCGTTTTTAATTGTTTACTACTTAGAGTTCCTCTTTACATGACTAACCAATATACACCAATTATCCGTTATTGATTAGAAGATGCATTAGAATTATATTACTAGATTATAAGATAACAAAGACTTGTTACACAAAATATTTGGTAGCTCAAAAAGAACTTCTATTGCTTATAATTCTTGTCATAACAAGTTGAATACTTTTGCTTCCATCTTTTCTTTTTATCTATAATATATATATTACAGTACTACGGTTTAACTTCGTTGAAGAAGTTTAACTCTTTCAAGGTAAAGCCTATTTGAGCAACAGACCTACAAGTCAACCTTTTTTAGTATTAGTAAAAACTGTTGAGTATCGTCGCGAAAAGTGGTAGGACTACTAAAGTTAAATACAACGAAAAGCAACTGGATACCATAAATATTTCTAAATATTGCTCAATAATTTGACCAAGTGTATATTAACCATTATATATTTTATGAATAAATTATTTTCAATCTTAATATACCCTATTTCAAACAAACAAAGCACAAATTATAGACAAGTAGTAGACAAAGTATTCGCAATTTTAATAAAACATCTTGCTTTTACTAAATGACAGACTAGATATGTCGCTTTGTAGATGTCACATGAAAAACAAACCTCAAGGAATCGTCCTAATCTTCAAAGGAACATGATACTGTTGGTGATTTGCATGCTGATAAATTCAGTTCCGAATGATATAGCTTTACGTTTAAGTAACTCAAACATGTTTTAGTAATTCAAAATGAGTCTTTAACACGTTGGATTAAGTAGTTTGTTTAGCGGATGTCACTTATCGAAATTGTAGTTATCTCAATGAGAATTGATGAGCTAGGAGTTAAAAAAGAAAATAGCCAACACATATTTATTTTAATATGTATATATTTATTTTATTTTCTCTGCTGCTGAAACTGCTTTGGATGGCAAGCCCGATTGAAAAAAGGTTAGTCTCGGGTTTAAAGTTAAACCCAATGACCGGCTGTTATTGCGGTTAGCCGACGATGATCCAAGCAACAAGGAGTATTTGTTGACAGTAAATGACGCCTTATAAGTAAAAAGCGTTAATATTCAGCGATAAATAAGCCCATAGTTGGCAAGCTAAGGTCATAACAAAAATTTCGATACCAAAATCATATGGTTGCGTAATGGTATACTGTACAGTCAAACGAGCTCCGGCAAAATGAGTGTAAGCCCGCACTTACTCGGAAAACACAGAAGAACATACGCAAATGTGACAAACAAGTTATTACAAAAAAATCTTTCTGAATTTGGTATCCTATACCTGGAATCTTACTATTTCATTCTGGCCCTGATTTTTTTCATTGCTTATTGTTGCTATGGCAATCTTTGAAAATAAACCACATCAAATACCCATCATCTTCTCATAACAAGATCGGTTCCAGTTGCCAATCGAAAGCAGTTTCCTTTCATGATTGTTTCACGCTTTACTCCGTTATGGTCTATGGAAGGCGGACTACCATTTCAGGGGGACTAAGATTCCTTTCACACCGGCAAACAAAACATGAACAGCAAAATGAAACTGGGGTTTTATTATTTTGATCATCGGGTTCATTCATCAGAGGCATTTTTTATTGGTTTCAGCTACTATATTTGTATTATCAGACTCTTTGAAGAAATACGAGAAGACCTTAACGCCGCAAGCGTCATGGTAAAATGATTGTAAGAAAATGTATGCTGAATTAAATTAATGTATTAATGGAAATGCATAATAAGAAAAACATGATTGCTAGTAATTATAACTGTGTAATTACATTTTCAACAGGAATATATATCTGTTTGATAATTGGAATACTAAAATATCAACATAGATATATAACACCTAACGCAATTAATTCAATTTACATTAAATACCTGACAGTTTATCTCGAACCAGCCGTAAATGCGTCCTCTTGTCATTTTCACTTTTGCAAACATTTTCAAAGCCACAATTCAAATGACGTGTCTTTTATAGGCTTACAGAAGTCAAGTTATGGTCCGTGAAAGGTTGGCATTGAGTAAAAGGTTAAACTGGGATACATACGTACTTTTAGCTCGTACGTGGAGCACATATCCTAAAAAGCTCATAATGAGATTACAAGTTTCCTTCTTGGCATAATAATTATATGATTACAAGTATTAAGGGGTTTCCTCAGAGATGCAAAACCTTCATTTATTTTCTTAAAAATTTAGTATTTGGTAGATTTACTTGTGCTGATGACGAATCTAAAATAAAAAATATATGTCACCGTGCTCGTTTTTGAGATACAGGCATTTCAAAAAGTAAATTTTTTCCCAAAAAATAATCCGATTTACCATACAAAGTAACTCTAAGTAACCCTGCAGGTTATTGCATCAATGTTTAGCTCAACAGATTCAAAAGTATTCCATTCCATGTTCCACATATTATCCCCGATACCATCATCAAGATATTGTACATCCTTCCCCTTTGATTGTTTGTTGCCAAATAAATATGGTTGATTTCACAAATGTCAATTAGTCAATATGTAAACTTTCTAAAGTGGTTTTTACAATCATTCAGATCAGCTGGCAATAATTACTTTTTATTAGTCTCAGTCTCATGGTGTGAGTTAAGTCGAATAATGTCCTTGTTATCATAACTTTCGTGGAACATAATCATCCGAGGCAAACGTGGAACATAACGAAGCCTCGGATGATTATGTATATAACGTTTGCCTCGGATGATTATGTTCCACGAAAGTTGTGAAACTCGGACATTATCCTTATCATAATTCGATCATATTTACTGATATTGGGATGGAAACTACAGGAAGCAACATCATAGGTGTGCTTAACTACTCTAAGTGTAATGAGACTCACTTTATTATATAGTGGATTTTCAGGCGGGGGATTTGAAAAGCAATGTCAGGATTGAAGTTAAATAGTTACTTTACTTTAGTTACTTTACTAATAGCTACTAATCTGCCATAAAAACAGGATGTTTTTGTCAAAACAAAAATTTATTCTTAGTAAACAGTAATTTGGTGGGTAGCTAATGAGTAAAGGAAACGATACTTCTAACATGTCATCTAAGTTTCTGATCGATACGACGAAATATGTTTTCAAAATGGCGTAGATTTACAGGTGGCAACACCCGCTACCCTCGGACTTGGATGCTCTACCATGCAAAAAATAAAATACCCAAATGATTCAATATTAAAATATTCCTTTTTCTACGTAGTTAGCAAATGAAAAAAAAAAAAAAAAAACCGACTAACTTAAAGAAGAAAATGGCATGAAACTATTTAAATTCGTAACAAAACCTATAAATTATACGATTTTTACAAAAATACATTGTTACAAACAGAATCATTTACAATAGGAGAAAATATGGTAAAATAATAGGTAATTTCACATGCAGTCACTCAAAATAGTCCTCAAAAAGTGTAAAGTCTTGAGAGTACGCTTGAACTGACAAGTATTCATTACTGGTGCAGCGTTCCTGATTATTGAAGGCAAATTGTTCCAGAGTTTGGGTCCAGACACAGCGAATGATCTTTGTCCGTACATTTGTTCTAGGACGCTGCGAAGGAAATTCAAACGTGACTTGAGATGAGGATCTGAGCTATATGTTGATACAGTTGTATTTTAGCCTTTTTATACTATACAAGTGTTTGCGAACCGTCCCGTACACGAAGATGCATTGTAATGTATGCAGAGTTTCTCCCCTCTAGCTATATAGCTCAGTTGGGTAGGTAAGGGATCGCATTTTCAAGATTACGCATGTGCAATGTCAGCCTCTACCTAGAAAATGAAATCACTTTGTGCTCAATACTACACAATTTTGAAGACAGAACTCGAATTTTATATTTTCTTCATTACAGGTTGTCATACTTTGAATATTTCTATTGCTACTGAGATCAATACAACTCAACTGAAGTCGGTCGGTATTAAATATTTTCAGGCTTTCTTTCAAATCCGAAATTTCCCCATTGACATCTCAGAGGTAAATACTATATAATAATATAAATAAGTATTTGGTTGAAGAGAGCTTCATTAATATAGAAATGCCTTAGTCTGATATAAAAAGGAAAAGTTATGTGCATATTTGTTTTATGTATGACGTGTTTATTTAAAAAAATAAATCCTAAATCAACTTCCTTATTTCTGAGAAAATCCTTATTTTAAAAAAAGGTTTCTTTATTAAGTTAAGGCCTACATAATCATGCACTTAATCTATTCAAATCATTTTTTAAAACAAGATTTTTAAAGCCGAAATCCATTTTATTTCTGTATTCTCTGATCGAAAGGGCTCTTTTAAAATAAAAACAGTGAACCTAATTTCGGTAATCTCCTGTGTGTCCCAAAAAGAATTTATCAAGATTTCAAAGCAACATACTTCAAAAGTAACTAAACAAGAGAATGTAAGTTAGCCACATTAATTATGATATATTTTTTGTTGGTTTGTTGCAAAATAAATAAATCAAATTCATACTTTACGTTTTGATAAGTGATCTTTCGAAGCCTCGGTGGAGCTAAAATATTTGTGTCTTTTTGAAAAAAAACATGTACAATCCTATCATGGTAATTTTCAGCAGCAGCATGTTTGTTTACACTTTTTCCCCCTCCCCCTGGCTCGAAAAAGCGAGACGCTGGCGGGACAAATATCAAAATATCGGGACGATTTTTTACCACTTTTCGTGTCCCGAAATTACTGTTTCGTAATTTTTAGTAAAAATATGCCAATTTTAGGGTTTTATATCGATGTTTAGCTGAAAATAGCACAATTTTCGCGCGGGTTCAAACAAATTGACGGTATATACATCGGGATGAAATATGAATTTCGGGACGGTAAATGTGTTTGCACCCCTTGGCTTACATGCCTTCTTACGGCCCTGTTGCAAACATATTTGTTAAACGAATAGAGGGGCGGCTGTGTCGTCCCTCTATACTTTGTGGCCTGTCTTCTTGTTGTAGCCTAGTAATATGAATTGTGAGTCATTCAACTTCTGCATCTTTTTATGGAGTCCAGTTGCAAATTGTGTGTAGGAGCGAGACTCCCTGTGCCTTGCCTTTGTTATTTGACAATCTATTGTCAAATGCGAGTTGCAGTTTGGCGAGTTGGGAGATGTGTTATGTGGCAAGTTGTTATAGTTCTCGCTAGCTCAGTCGGTTAGTTCTCGGACTGTTCGATCGTTCCGCGTTCGAGTCCGGCTGGGAGCTGAGTGTGCGAAAAATGTATATTCTATGAGGGTGTGAATTGTTTAAGCAAGGGTTGCGCCAATATGTAGGCCGCAGTAAGCCCTTTGGCCCCAGGGAGTCCAGGTAGTATTTAACCCAATGATTAGAACTGCTCTGTATTAGAACCGCTGAGGCCGTGTGGGATTAAAAGTCAGGGGGACCGCGTAGTGCACTATAAATCACCTGCAATTTATTTTTATTTATTTATTTTATTTACAATGGCGAGTTGCATTAAGAGATGTCGAGTTATAATCAGCGATGGCAAGTTACATTACTTCTACTTCTTCTGGTTTACAAGTTCAACACCCCAGTGGTAGGGGAAAACGAACAGAGGTTAGTGTGTGTTCGCGCTGAGATAGAATGAAGTGCAGTTTGAGTTTGTCTTTAAAGGCTTTTGAGTCAGTTGTTGATATTATGGTTTGTGGAAGCAGGTTCCACTCAGCTATTTGTCATGACATACATTTTTAAATCTATGAAAATGGATAATAATATTAGTAACAGTCTAAAAGATATGTAAGTAAGTCTTTGTTTTAGCACAGCACATATTCATAGTCTTGTAACCATCATTATCAAAATCATTTTCTCACAAGTTTAAACCTTCATTGTAACGATAGCTAAATCCTAAATCAAAAGATTTCATCATGTCTCTATACCATTCCTTTTTAATGGCATTTTTGATTCATTTTGGAATGCTGTTTCTCCTTGCTGTCGCCCTAGGTAAAAATGGCCTTTAACGGTCAAATTGGCACTTGGCGTTTCTACTGTTATTTAATCTAAGGAAGGAGCTCGGTTGTATGGGGGAATTGAGGCGAAAAGCAAAAGCAGACTTTAGATATGCGATCATTTTGTAACTAACATAACGTGATTTTAGATGACGATTTGGATTGGATAAAAGCCCAGAAATGACGTCTTCACGCATTCGCTATGCGTTTTTTCTAGGTTGGTTGAAGAATTGACCCTGGAATTGAAGAGTAGTGTGATAATTTACGGATAGTGCTTTGATCCCAACCAATCAGATTCCTTGTTCACTACACAACTATCAGCTAATAGAGTTGATAGGCGGAGCTTAGTTGTAAATTAATCAGTTTCTGTAATATTATATGATAGCTACATTTTTTGCGCAGTAATGCTCTATTATCTACTGACAACTCCACCAGCAAATTTTACAGATTATAGGAATTAATAGTTACTAAAATTGAAAGTTTCAGTTAGTTCACCAAACAACAGATTAAATAAAAATAGATATCATTAAAATACTAAACACCGCTTATGACTCATTAGGGCGTTAACACCATATTGTACGATTTAATGATGTAACACAAAAATACTGATTTTTCACTATAGTGCAAAAACTGATATCTTCTAAGGCAAATGATTTTTAGTTCGAGCAACTATAACTTTATCTGTTTTTATTTCCATTAAAACACAACAACTACAACAACAGCAGCAGCAGGATCTAAATATAGGCCCCTGTTTATAATTTTAAATCAATTTCTGTGATGATATCTCTAGCTTTACAGTAATAAGAGAAAACAAAAATAAAATACACGTGACTCCTGTAAATGACCCGTGTCAGTTTATTTTACAAAGAATATATAAAGTATATAGTTAGACAACATAAAACTCAAATTTAAATTTGTCATCTATAAATGATTTTATAGTAAGTCTTCATCAGTATAAATTTATATTTTGAAAAGTTAATTAGTGAAAGAAGTCTTCCTGGGCATTTGAAAAAACAAAATGACAATTTAGGAAAGCTTTTCTAAAATGTTCCCCACACAAAAAATAGTTTTAAATTCTGTATCTTCATGGCAAAAAAATTGATTCGTGGTACAAAAATTGGCAGTTTTTCTTTCTAAACATTTATTCTTTTTAACGGTTAATTTGTAACTAGTTGCTTAGTTACACAGCACAAAAAGTCAAAAATTAAGGGTCGACATCAAGCGAAACTTGAGTATCTTGTACATATAGTTTTCCAAGTGCTGGATCACCTAGACTTGCTGCAAGTCTTTGAATAACAGCTTTCACTGTTGTCCTTTTTTATTATCATAGTCTAAAAAGTTTGGTAAAAACACTGTCAAAAGCTATCTATTTTTCTTTGTGCATTTATCCTTTTCCTCACTTCTTCTAAATTTAGTTTTTGAACGAAAAATGTTAAAATGTACACATCCCATATATAGGCCTATGACTATGTGTATGATTGTACAGTCTAGATTTAGAATTATACCAGTGCAGCAGTAATAACATTGAATGGTTATTGCTCCTGAGAAAAAATTGTGTCATAGATAGGCCTACAACATTTATAAATTACATATGTTCTATTTTTGTTTCTTGTTTTTATAGATCATATTCCCACTATATGCTATGCCCAACCAAAGTCACAAGATTAAAAACACATGTGTTTATACCCCAAAGCGAGTTGGTCAATGTCACCATCTGGATTTCAAAGACTTGCTACATGGCTAATTGATTGCATAATCAGGAAGTGCGGTGACCAAGCATCTATTCCATTTCGAAAATGGGAGTAATGTTTTTAAGTGTTAGAAAACTTCAACAGTTTTCTCTCAGAAGTATTGAGGAGATAAAGGAATAATTTAAGAATTCTCTTTTTTAGGATAACAATGTTAACATGACAATTTGGATCAATTTATTTACTTTAAAATAGTTCTAGTAAATGTTACAGAAGATTTATATGTGTTCGCACCTTGAAAAATAATGGATCACCCCATTTCACTTCCAATAGGCAATACACTTTACTCAATGGCAATGCAAGTATTCAACATGTGCTTGTAATATGACCAATAGTAGTTGAGTGACCATTTGAATTGACCAATCATAAGATTCTGCTGCAGAATTATGAAGCAGAAATTAGCTTTGTGCCAAGGCTGTGCTGAGGGTAGGAAGAAAATTGATCTGGGCTATTTATAGACAATTTCTACAGAGTCTGGACTGAGGCAAAGTGATACCATTTAATATTATCTAGATTAAAAGTGATACCAGGGTATACCAATGTAGGCATACAGTTGCACTCAGTTTAGCTTGGTTTAAGAATTGGGTTCATAAGTCTTGTGAATTAGACCCTATTTTGTTTAAAGAAATGCCAGTACAGCCTTGAACCAAGGCTATGCATCACCCTGCACATACAATTAAATGATTGGGTCGATATATCAGGCGCAATGGGTGTATCTCGTAGAGAACATTTTCCAAGCTCTGGATCACCATGCACATACAATTAAATGATGGGTTGATACCAAGCGTAATGGGAGTATCTCGTATATAGGGAATCAGGTGGCGCAACGGTACTTCCCTTGCCCTGCACAAAAGAGCCCATATGACTGTTACGTGTTCGAACACCGGTCTAGGCGCTGTATGAGCAATTGGTTGCCAGTCCAAACTTGCTTCCGCAGGTTTTTCTCCTGCACAGACCTATGTCATATTTATTATTATTTTTTTTTGATTATTTATAGAGAACATTTCCCAGCGCTGGATTACCATGCACATACAATTAAATGGGTTTTTGCTTCTAAACATGTTTTCTTTTTAACTGATTAACTTGTAACTAGTTGCTTAATTACAGAGCACAAAAAGTCAAAAATTAAGGGTTGACATCAAGTGAAACTTGAGTATCTTGTATAGAAAGTTTTCCAAACGCTGGAAATTATTATTGTTGTTTATCTTATTATTGTATACTTTCACCGTGTATTTATGGATTCTGAATTCTGAAATGTTTAAGTCATGTATGATTCGCCAATGATTATATAATTCTTAATTGAAATTTGTCAAATTTCCTGTGGCATTTAATTTTGACACTCGTTTGGATCAGAGTGAGCAATTTTTTGGTCAAAATGAGTCGGACAAGTGTAAAACTACTTTTTGTTAATCGGAAAAAAATCAAAAATCATTAACAGATTTTCCGAATCAATCAGAATGCACGCAATACAAGCAATGTGATTGGCTGATTGCAAATCCTGCTATCGTGATTGGATGTCCTACTATATATTGATCATGTGATCGCAAAACCGCAAACAGCACAGCAAAGTCGAGTCGAAGAGTAAGATTATCTGAGCGGTAGCTGCGGCCAGTTATCATGGAGAAAAACTAAAGAATTTGTTCTCTATAGTATGCATTCTACTAGGTTTGACGATCTATGGCAGTCCAGAATTTAGCTGGTAAAATGATGGACAGCTGGGTATAAAGATTCGTGACACATATAATTGTGTGTGTTGTTCATTTTGTAGAATCAGACCCTCGAAATTCGAATATGTTAAAATGTAACATGAAAATCTCAAAATTCAATTTGACACTTGGATTTTGAACCCTCAAATGTGTTACAATTTGACACAAAAATAGAGGGGATGGTGGCCGAGCGGTTAGAGCACAGGTCTTGTAAAACAAAGGTTGTGGGTTCGAGCCCCCGGGCCGGTCGATGTTCGTCTCCTTGTTTCCTTGGGCCAGAAACTTTACTCTACTTGCTCCGTGATTCGGAAGTCACGTACAGCCGTTGGTCCCCTGTACGAATAGACTCCTTCATGGGGTATGCATGTCATGCAAGTACTTGTATCATTGATTCATTGATTGGTTGACACAGCAATGTATTAATTTTGACACAGTTTTTGGTCGAATTTCAATACTTATAATATGTCATTTCATTTGATCAATTTTTCTGTGTCATTTTGACAATGTATGTGTCAGATTTGACAAATCTGAAATATATGAGTGAATATAACTCTAATCTAAGTGAAATAAAAATCAAACTACAGCTAGAAGTATTATTTCTTTATGACAGAAAAGAGGCAGAATGAACTTTTTACCATCCAATCCCTCCCCTGCTACCTTAACCCTGTCCCGTACCATGACTCTACATGTACAGGTTGTAACATAAAAAAATATACATTGTCATATACGCTGAAAGAATAAAGTTACACTTTGTATCGCATTGTCATTTATTTATATGAAAAACCAACTTCTCTAGCTACAAAATGCACTCTGTTTTATCCAAATTGATGGTCTACAAGCAGAGTTATGGCAATTATACTGACCTTACCTATAAACTACCTGGGCCAATTCGTCCGATTCATTTAAACATGTTCAACATGATTACGCGGCTGATTTTAGTGTTCCATCTAACAAAGGCAATATCGGAGTTCTTAATGATGACCTTTTACCGTAGACTGTTATATTCTTAATGTTTGACAGGACGCCAAAACAATTTTTAAGAGATACCCTAGTTGGTGAGACAACATATCATCTAAATGGCAAAATCAGCACACAAGCACTTTAAGACTACCTAGATTTAAATACAGGTCAAAGAAAAAACTATTTTTTTCTGAATTTAACTTGAATTATCATATCATATCAAAACATAAAAAACATTAAATGTTCTTTAACCTAAAGTGCGCCTTTTGTTAATTTCATCTTACTGCATTGTCAATCTTCATCGAATTATGACAAACTATTTACGCTAGAAAATGGTGAAATCCGCCCAAGTAGTTTTTACCGGTCTTTACTTAAATGGTCGTAACTTTTGAACCTGACCATCAAATGAGATCACTTAAGCTGCTTCTGGAAGCCAATTAGATAGCCTTTCAAATAAAGTAAAGATTGTGAATTAAACATTTTTAGTTTCCTCGTGATATTGCTAACAAGAATATATAATTTTCTCTGTTACAACCTGTATAACTGTTACATATAAAACGTTACTCTAAAATCCAACCCTACTGATGTCGGGTTTCGAACAAACACGATTTTTTAAAAACACCTTGAAATAAACATGTAGGCATAATTATATCCATTTGAATACTACTTATGGTAACGAAATCAGTGTAAAAGTATGCTATGCGGTAGGCCTACAAATTCAAATTCAGATTGGGAATTTTGAATTTGTTTTATTCTAAATTTATTTATCTTGATTTCCCATTTTATTGTATGAAATTGATAGAGTAGGCCTATTCGTATAAACACGTTTGTTTAAGTTTATACTTATTTCATAGCTTTTCATATACGTGGTAATACATTTAGAAAACATATGTTTGGCGTATTCCAGTATAGTTATTATATTTGTTGCAGTTCTGATATAGCCTATTTGTGATATGTAATGTTGGATCTATAATGGATATATCTGATATAGTGCACGTGCTTTCTCAGAAAAGTGCACAATGAACCGTTATAGGCATGTTTTCACCGATTAGATATAAAATGTTTTTCTATAACTAATAAAAAAAGACGGGGATACTTTTGTGTTAGAAAGTGCTCAATTCTTCATGTTGGAGAAATGATATATCAGTATTGTTTGCAGATGAAAATAAAAGTCAAATTTTTGTAACTAACAGTTTCATATACAAAACCAATGTTATAATAAATAAGTTTCCCATCAACATTTTAGTTTTCCGCAAATTTATTTATTTGAGCAATCAAGTAGTCAATATTTTTTGCAATTCCACCATACTTGTATATAGTCCGTCTCTAGAAGGACAACGGGCAGCGAGCGAAGCGAGCTTTGACGCCCTCAAAGCTCGCCCAATTTTTACAACGGTGCAATTTTTCCAACGTGAATACTAATGGATTCATTCAACACTCGAGTGCAACAAACAAACACACACACAAACAAACAAACAAACAAACAAACAAAATCAATCAAATATACACAGAAACAAACATACACCAACCAACCTGGTCTGGCGTGCCTAGGACTTTTATTTGCGAGGGGCTAAATGGGATTTGCCTATTTGTTATTTTATTTAGGTGTAGTAAACAAATTACCGTATATGATCTAAAACACAGCCTTAGTTTTTCATTCACGACTAACATATTTAATTTTCATTTCAAAATTCTAAAACACAATTGAAATTTTTTAGCAAACGTTCAATGAACAATCAAGTCTTAAAATACATCTCTTTAAAAAGCTTTTAATTTCATATCGCATATAGTATCACATAACATATGTTTCATCGTATGTTTTGTCTAAATTTAAACATAAACGAGTAAAATTTCAGATTATATTATCTACCAACTGAACAATTTGG
>JXSR01S006006.1:3975-17602 GCA_000969725.1 Ophiothrix spiculata
CCAACAGTTGGTTAATATTATTTACCCAACAATTGGGTTGTTCATAGTTTAACCAACGCTAAAAAATTGCCCAACAGTATAACAGTGTACGTTTCAATTTTATTATGTTAAACGATTTATACAGCCCGCCGCCGCTGCAGTGGGCGTCGGCTCAATACGCTTCGCTGATTGGCTATTAAGATAGACGCCAAGCTACATCCGGGAGTTTTTCGCTTAACGCTATGTAAAACCAATCTGCTATACGATTGGTTGAGGTTTGGCGTTTTTTAGAAAAAGTAGAAAAATCAACCAATCAATAAACTTGTTTCATCCGATTGCATAGACTTCAAGCTTTAATGTGACGTAATTTGTGAACGCATGCGACCAACATGAGATACAACATGGCTGACTGAAAAGCTGACTTTCGTAAAAGTAAGTAAAACTTTGACTTTGTACATCAATATCTCGTCACGAATTCGACATTGTATTATGAAATATATATCATAATGTAGCTTATTTTGTCAAGATTACAATGATACCAACCTTTATGGGGTAAAACGCAACTGTTTTTGAGAAAAATACGCCAAAGCTGGGTCAGGTCAATGAGGTTTTTCACGCTTTGCGATTCAGACCCGGTTTACGTACAATCGAGTGTATTAGCGCGCTGAGAGCAGTCGTAACTTGCTCGGTAAAAATCGTTGGCAAGGCTTAAAAATACAGGAATTTGTTAAATTAATTGAGTTTTTGGGTGCAGCAAAATCAGCTTTTCTTGAAATATTGAAAGATTTAGGGCAGAAATTATTTATTTTCTGATTATGGCCATAGTGATACACGGTTCGAAGCGAACGCTTCTATGCATGTTATGGTCACTGTATTACGCAGTGACTGCCGCGAAGCGGGGACTCATTGCATTGGCATGTACGTGCGAGGCAGCTAGTAGTCGAATTTGGCAACATTTTTTTTGCTAGGTTAATAACGTAAACAAATTGTGTGATGGAAAATTTGAAGTTGGATTTTGCTTAGATTATTTGAAGTAGAGCATGCCATAAGCATGATAAGAGGTCATGCTAGTGGTGGACTCAAATTGGCCTCCTCTAGGGGGCTCACTCTTTTGAAAAAAATTGTGGCCAGGAGTATAGGGAAATCAGAAAAAGTTGATTTTTATCCCTAAATGTGAATAGTTTTCTGTAAAAAATGTGCAGTGGGTCTCAAATCCTTGATACATCCATGTCTGATAGTAACGGCCAAATTTCATGAAATGGAAACGCTTTTTTGTAAAATGCCCTTTCGTGGTGAAAAAATGGGTCTTGACACGAAGCGTGTAGAATAAGAAGTACTTAAGTCACATTTTGACGAAATTGAGTTATTGGTGGTTTTGAGGTAACTGAAGGACTAAATTATTCTAACAACATTTTTAGCAATTTTTCCCACCGGAAGTTGTCGTTACGCTTGAGTGAATTTGGGGGTAAATTTCCAAAATGCTCTAAATATGTCGAATTACATATCAAATTATTCGTTTTATCGAGTAGATTACAAATATATATACTTTTATATATCTTGAAAGTTTGGTTTAGCAGATATAAACCAAAATTCACTCAAGCGTGAAATTAGGTCAATTTTTCAACAAGGTCCGATGAACATGAAATATTTTATGAACATGCCTAGGACTCATGCGGTCAAGATTAAGTTGATATTATTATTTTTTTTAATACCAAGCCTTCTCTCAGCTCTGTACATTGTGATGGTTGTTGAATTTGGCAACCTTTACATGCAATCTAATGTGGAAAGTAAGACTGATGAAATAAATCCCAATAAACCCAATATGGCGGCTTCATTATTTCTGCCGTTTTGTTTTTATTTGTTGTTGACGTTGTATGTGGCATTCCGCACCATTATTGAAATATTGATATAAAATTGGATGGATTTAGCATGATACAAAAAGATATTGGTCGAGCTATGAGTTTTGCGAAATATCGTGCGAGACGCGCAGCGTCGAGCTCGATATTTCTCAAACTCATAGCAAGACCAATATCTTTGAGTATCATGCGAAAAAATCCATCAAATTTATTCATTATTATGTTCAAAATCTGACATTTTGTTTTCTGTCCGATATCCCTGACCAATATTTTTGGAAATCGGTCAGCTCAGAACATAATAATGCCAAAAATAGGTCAAAATCCCACTGCTGACACCAAAATTTGTGGCAGCAGTGTGATCTTTGACATTTTTGAACTAATTTTTGACAATATCTCAAAAACTAAGAAAAAAAAATCAAAAATTTGACAAAAAAAACGTCCCTAGATTTTGCTTTCTAGATTCTAAAAAGTAAAATGGTTCGAAATTTCACCAAAGCAAAATTTAGTTAGCTTTCCCTTAAATGTTTGAGCCAAAAACATGATTTTTGGACCTAGGGCCAAAATGACCCTCACGATCATGTTGTACTGCATTGCAAGTTATTATAATTATAAACAACATAGGTTATATTTATTCATTTTAACAAGTATTAAATAGTTACTGGAATTAGCTCAAATTTAATGATGATCCCAATACTGTTTTAACCAATTAATGCTTACTTACGAGTATCAGTTATATTTGATTTCAGAAAATGAAAAAGTGGAACATTGAAAGGGTTTCAAATACTTTTCGAAAATATGAAAAACAAATACTGAATTGAAAGCAAGAAATTATTTTTTGAATTATTTTATTTGGCTATCTTTCATTTTTTAGCATTTTAATACATTTTAGTTCACAGTAGGATGAAAAAGGAATAATTTCTAAATGTGTGTTATAAATTAAACCTCTGAATGAAAATAAAATAGTGGAAGTAAAACTTGATTCACCAATTTACAATAATTTCATAGGCCTGCATGAAGTAACATGGAAACTACCAAGATACTATCACAAGGAGTATGCAATTTGTCCTTGAGTGACCACAGTGAATGGGATTTTTGTTTGCCAAGAGCTTAAGTCTACAGACCTTGCACATCTCATTATCCGAAAGTGGGTTGTCAGGGGCAACCAGCTGGAAGTGTCAACGGATTAAGGTCAGCCTAATCTGATCCACAGTTATAAAAGGTCAAACTAACCAAGGCAAAACTATAGAGTTTGCTGAACAGGAAATAAAGATAAAATGTATGTGGGAAAGGTATAAGCAGCCAGCGCTTAGGTCCGAGAAAAGTGGCTTGTTTTATTTTTTTTTATGCATAGAAAATCGGCACAGAGCGCTGGTTTGATGATGCTCATGAATATTAATGAGTTTGAGACATTGATTTAAAAAGGCCCATAAACTCATCCAAATAGATTTTAATTCAAAATAATTATGCATCTAGATGTATAAATGTTGTCAAAACATATTGAAATAAAAAATGATCGAAATTAGTTGAAATAAAAATGCAAATTTGTGTGATTTCTAAAGTGATTTTTTTCATTGAGTGAGGTCAAATTTGGTCTTTACTTTTTCTCTGAAATCTACAATTCTGGACTTAATATATTTAAGCCGCTTAGTCCAAAGAAGCCGAACACACTTTTGTACATATATCCTGAAAATCTAGCCTGAAATCTGCATAAAACACGTGTCACGTAGATGAGTGTGACTCTTGGTCCATGAGGTCAAATCCGATATTGCAGATCCGCTGCCCGTCTCCGCTGCGCCTATGGCAGTTTCGGCGGCAATATATTTAGCTCATGCCCTAGTGCAAAAATAACTGAAAAATAAAACAAGATGAAAAAATAGAATTGTGTCTGGAAGAGTGGAAGAGTGATATGTCACTGAAAAAATTATAAAATCTAATTGAAATAAGAAGAAAAAGGAAAAAAATGTGTATAGATCGAGAATCGAACCTGCTTTCCCGCGGCCCCAAAATAAACGATCTCATAGCTCACGCTACTGAATCAATGTGAAATAAAGTCGCAAATGTTAGTACTTAAACTGTGATTGCGCAAGATCCAATTGTTTTGAAATATTTACACAAAATATCATATTAGGGACAGATTCTGTCAATTATAGTTATGATTAGGTAACATTATGCTATTTTACAAAATAAATAATCCCTTTCAGGATAAATCAGAAGAAAATCGATGTAAAATTGGATTGCCAAAATGGCGCAGAGGTCATGCAGTGTAGACTAAACACGGCACATGGCAAATGACGTCATACAGACCCATTGATACGAAAGGTTCTTCTTGTCGTACGATGATGCTGACTGTTAATATCAGGGTATTCAATGCGTAATTGTAATGGCCGATATCTGGTCCCTTTCGTACGTCTAATTGAACGGCATTTTTGTCGCACTATTTACCGGTTTTACAGGTATAATAAGAAAGATATATTTTTCAAATTTCATGGATATGAGGTTTGATAGGTTGTATAACTTATTTTGCCATCCAATAGATATTTAGTTCGGTAAAACAACGAGCACGTAAGCAGATGTGACCTCATGATTTTAAATGCTTAAAATTTGCAATTTTGTTTAGAATGTAATAAAATGAAGATTTTTTACTCCTAACAGTCAAACAAAACCATGTTTTAATAGAAAAAACTCTAAATATTTTCATCCATATCTCATTTTTTTATTTGCAATAACCACCTTGTGATCATGAGGCTTTGAAGTCCGAACTATCCGACAGGTCACGTCAAGAAAAAAAATATCACGACCAAGTTCTTCAATATCGATCGCCAGAACTTAAAAATAAATTGCTCATTAAAAGTTCATTTGCATAGGCTCTAAGCGCTGACTGTAAGTACACAGTGCCATGATGGCCACATCAGAGCCGCATACGTGCAGAGTAGGGTTATACTGAAGGGCGCATGCTATTAACAATTCAGTCAGAAGAAAGTGACATTGCCTTCCCGGTGCTTTACAAACAGTTGGAAATTGACCCTGATCACCTAGGATGGATGGAAGGCTCCACCAGATGCATTCTAGAAGCTTTGATAGTGTCATTGGCTAGAGGCATCTTCGGAAACAATTTTGTGCTCCACCATGACAACGCTCACCTTCGTCGTGCTCCTACAATCCGGACTTTACTGGAAGATCTTGGTGTTTGGTTGTTGCCTTGTCCTGTAAGACCTTCGCACAGCGATATTTGCCTATTGACGACGTACCAAAATACTCTTCTGCTTACTGGAGCAAATAACAATAAAAACCAACGGTATAGCTCACTCCGAACAGATTTGCTTGTCTCACCTTGGTATCGTGTCCCTCGGTTAGCGCTTGGCAAGTCGCTCGGGGGGAGGGGAAGTCCCATTTTGGAGGTGACGCATATGTAAGGCATGACCCTCCACCCCTTTCAGAATCGCTGACACCCAAAGACCCATTATTTTATAATTGCATGTGCTCTCATCCAAAGACCCCAGAAATCTTTATATTTTTCTCTCACCGAGTGATGCCAAATTTCACTCACCGAATACCAAAAATCGTGCTCTCTCACAATGATCCCTCAGTTTATGACCAATAAGACCTCATATATTTGTATTTTTCTCTCAACGAATGCCAATTATAATCAAGCTCTTGCCGAATGACCCCTCATTGTTTGAGCATGTGCACTCATCGAATGCCCCAGCCTATCCGAGCGCGATCCTTACACCTGCATCCATTTCAAATATGACTGCCCCTCCCGAACAAAATAAAACATGCGTCCGATTTCACGGGTCTGATTAACTACAATAAGTTTGTATAGTAATTACTTTTCCACTCACAAATATATTCTTGTAGTAATCCAGAGGATGATTCATAGCTTCCCATAAATACACAGTAACAGCTCAGTGGACACAAATAAACTAATTGAATGTTCAGCGACGTCAAATTACCACTGTATGGGAAAGATGCTAAATTGCATGCTAAATTGAACTGCATTATGGGAGTTGCCCCGGCGCATAACGGTGATGCTCTGCAGTTACTTGAAATTCCGAAAAAGGCGTTGAAAGTCCCGTTATATTCGAGCAAAGTTGGTAAAGCCGGAGCAGAGTTGGCATTTGCCATAGCTCCAAACGTGTTTGTTAAAGTATAGTCCACACTAGAAAACTAGCAAATTGTGCCACAAAACTAGCAAAAAAATACTATTTCAGTTCAAAAACGTGATTTCATTTTTCATAAAAAATAATCATTCGACAAAAACCCATGTTTCAAAGAGTCAGAATTCACTCAAATTTCGGTCGATTGTCATTATTTGAAAAATATTTCTGTTTAGTAAACTGTAATCAAGATGTATGAATAAATACGAAGTGTTCGTTTTACTCAAGGAAACAATCGGAAGGCCACAAACTCATCGGATGTCGCCGTGAATGCTCGACAAACTCCGGATAAGCACCAGACACAGACATTATTGCAAGGTTTGTCGACAGGTATATTGGCTGTTTGAATATCGCTGTGCTTCGGATATTAATGCTATTGAGACCATCTGGGTAAAAAAACACGTTGGATTAACAGCATATTATATTAACCCACCGACGTGAAGGTTTTTTTGGGGGGCTTTGCTTGGTGCTTTTGCTGATATACCCCAAAAGAGTCGCCAATCACAAATGGAAAGTATGCCATGGAGAGTCATGACGTTGTACGCTTCTCAATGATAACAGAGGAAATATTGATTGATCAGATATTATCACTAACATTGTGTTAATCAACTCTGTAAAGTTTCACATCTCTAGGTAAAGTACAAAAAGAAATATGGAAAATTCAGTTTCCTCTGTTTATTATTACTGTTTCGGCTTTGGACCTAATTTTCCGCGTTATCATCATCATCATCAGCTATTATCTATCCACTGCTGAATGAAGGCCTCAGCATGTAGTCTCCAGGCCTCAGCATGTAGTCTCCAATACCGTCTGTCCCTTGTCTTGCTGTACCAGTTGGTACTGCTCCAGTACTGTTGGAGTTCATCTCTCCAACGCTTTCTCTGTCTGCCTCTGCTCCGCTGTCCCTCCATTGGTGTCCACATTGCGAAGGTCACACTCCAGCTGTTATCCTCCCTTCGTGACACATGGCCTGCCCATGTCCACTTTTTTCTTTTCACGGTTTCAATTATGTCCTGAGTATTTGTTTGGTTCCTGACCCATTTGTTGGTTTTTTCTATCTTTGTAGGTAATGTTCAGCATGCTCCTTTCCATATTATGTTGTGCTGCTGCTGCGAGTTTTTTCTCCATTTTTGTACTCATTGTTCATGTTTCTGCTGCATATGTCATAGTAGGGAGAATGCATTGGTCAAAGATCTTCTTTTTCAAACATATTGGAAGATTCCCTTTCATGATTGAGCTATGTCTCCCAAATGCCTGCCATCCTGCCTTTATCCTTCTTCTTATTTCATTATCAAGGTTTCTGTCTATAAGGCTGACTCGTTGTCCAAGGTATATATATTCATCTACTTGATCTAGAGTTATGTTGTTGACTGTGACTGTATGTGCGGTGGCTGAGGGTCCTGCCATCACTTTTGTCTTTTTCATGTTCATCCTTAGCCCCCCGCTGTGCTCAGGTCCTGGATCATAGCTTCAACTTCTTTTAGGTCACTCGCAATGATCACAATGTCATCAGCAAAACGCAAATGGTTGAGCATGGTGCCGTTGATGTTGATGTGCGTTATGTGCACGAACATGAGAAAGCGCACGTCTCTTAAATGGGTACATACCGAGATATGGCGGGTTATTCAAGATGGAAACAAACAGAAAAAAATATATTCCATATTTAATGTCAAGTCTGTATATGCAAGAAGGTCGTCACATTTGCTTACGATGGAGAGATGGGTGATCGAATCTCTCCTTGACGTTCTTGCGACAAGGAAAGATGATTTGACGCTAGTGACAAAAGTGTCCAGGCAGAAAATTCAAACTGACAACATTTGGACAAATATCTCAAGTTTGAATCTCATCACCCAGAGTCGGCAAAACGCCCTGTATTCAAATCGTAGTTCCAAAGAGCCAACAATGAGCCTTCATATAGCTTGGATCAAGACCAAGGGAAATCTGACATCCGACAAGCACTGAAATTAAATAACTACCCATAATAACTTCAATTCGACCGCCGCTACCAGACGCATCCGACGAAGCCAACCCATTGCTACGGTCATCCCGCCTTACGTAACTGAGACGTCTAAAGCTAAAAGCCAGACGAACCTTCGAGCTTACTTCAAGACTAGTAACACCCTCCAGCTCCCTCCCTACTAATACATCCCAAAGACCCGAGGAACTCATGAACTACAAACTGGAACTATCTATTCTATTCTTTCTGAAGCATATGGCAAGGTCTACATCGATGGCACTGGTAGTATCAATGTTAAGCTCATTATATGCATTTCTGAAGTTGATAAAAAATAAATGAAAAAAAATCAGAATGGTAATTTTACATCATCATGATCATGGTAAAAGTTTAACACAATGAAAACTATGAAAAAAATCTTAATGAAAATGTCTACAAAAATGACATTTTTAAAATTTATTTTATTCAATTTAATAGCATAAATTACGGTAATATGTATATATGTGTACCGCCGCGGCAAAAGGGTCCAGTTGTCGGCTCGTACATGTTGCTCCTTGTAGCATATCTAATGTATGGTATTTGTATACATCAGATATGCTACAATGAGCAACATGTAGGAGTCGACAACTGGACCTTTTTGCCGCGGCGGTACACATATGGCGGGTTGACTAAAAGGGTCAAAGCTCTTATATTAAACAATCTTGAATTACGGGAAAGATAATTTAAAATGTTTTTAACATACCACGTGTATCAAAAAAATTGTGCACGGATTAAAACTGATTTTGACCTTAATAAAAGCACCAAATCATAATTGTCTTGTTATTGTAGTATAGCAGATTAAATAAGCTTTCAAATGCAGAAAAAATTATAGAAATCGGATGAAAAATAAAAAAGATATGACCAATTTTGTGAGTACTTTTAACTTTTATCATAATGCCATATCCCGTAATTGTGATATGTAATATATTGCTTAACTGTGTAAATCCCATTGGAATGGAAGAAAAAGAGACGTACTTACAAAACTGGCCATATCTTTTTTATTTTTCATCCGATTTCCATCATTGTTTCTGCATTTAAAAGCTTATTAAATTTGCTTTACTACACTAACATGAACATTATGATTTGGTGCTTTTATCAAGGTCAAAATCAATTGTAATCTGTGCACAATTTTTTTTGATACACGTGTTATTAAGATCAAAGAGTAATTTGTTGCATGGCTAATCATATATACTTAAGAAAAATATTTCACTATTCTTAGTCTGTCTATCTTAGCTTATTTTTCCCATCTCAGACGACAACATAGGAGAAAAGATACCACTAGTTTATATTGCAATGAAAGACGGCAAAAACTGCATTGATGCGGCACAGGTAGCAGTGGAACACGACATACCATTCATAGTTAATGCCAAATCCGGTACAGAGGATGGCGGGAATGACGATAAAGCCGGGGATGAAACCAGAATCCATGATGAAACCAATATGAAGGACATCTTTTCTGAAAAGTAACGCATTTTCTGCTTATCCGTTATTCGTTCATTTGTAGGATGTTGAAGGGGGATGTGGGTCTGTGTGTGGGGTGTGTGAGGGTGTGTGTGTAGAGTGTTTGATGTGTTTAATGTATAAGGGGTATGCTCATTATTAACATCAAACCTACTTGTCAATTTCTTTTCACAACACGTCATGATGAAAGAAAAATCAATGTGCAATATTAAGTTCACATGTCTTTTTGTTTTTCGCATATCTTATATTCTAGGGAATACTTACTGAATGTAGTCGACAAAGAGAAAACAAATATAGATGATGCAATTAGGAATGCACTAAAGAAAAGAGGTAAATAACAAAATGATGTTAATGAGGCATATGCCATTTTAGCTGTGTATACAATTATCTGATTATTTACAAACTAAAGATTTTTTGCACATTCTTTTAAAGGCAAGATCATACTGCATTGGTGATCGAAAAGAAAGAATCAACCGTCTTATTGCTTATGTGTCCGTTCATATCTCCGAAAAGCAGTTGCGTAAGACTGCGTAAAACGATTTGTTTTATACAACTGTTTTGTGTAGTACACAATTTCCAATTAAAACTGAATGCATGTTTTAAAATACCAATTATAAACGTGGGCAATGTAAGGCGCAGTTGTGCTAGCAAAGTGATAATTTAACTTTTAAAATGTGTGTTTTCGCCTTTTTTCTTGAAAAATAACATGGTACCCATATTTTTTTTTACTTCAAATTGTGCCATAAAAGCTGTAGTAAAATGAGAACATAATAATGATAAAAATGAAACTATGAAGCATTTGCTATTTTAGACGTATGATAAATCATGCGAATTCGGGAAACATGTACTTTTTGAGACGCATGTGCCTTAAAAAACCGAGCACGGCGACCTTTAATTGAATCGTTATCAGCACAAATAAATCTACTACTAAATAATTTTAGGACATTGTAAGAAGATTTTGCTTCTCGGAAGAAACCACCTAAATACTGCGTATCAAACACATGTCTGTTCGTAAATGGAAATCGTAAATAAACATGAACATGTTTGGCCTCCGTTGAACTGTGTTTAAATCCCTTTTAGGATATTTTAATATTATATCAATCAAGAGTATGATGAGACTGAAGGGACGATGTATGTCCAATTGTAAAATCTGCATTTCTTTGTTGGTGTATACATTTTCTTAAGAATTGCAAATATAGAGTTAGCAGAAGGTTATATGTGGGATGGACTAATCTCTCTAAACATGAAAATTTATTTGTGTTTCACAGCAATGGGAGCATCAAACCAGCATAACAAAGAATCACTATTGCTTGCGCTGAAATTGGACCGCATGAAAATGATCGGAAAATCTGAATTACAGGTAAACAACATAATGTCATCTGTCAAATTTTGACGTTAAAACAACAAAACAGGATAACTAAAGGAATGTAAGGTATTAGTTTATTTAAATAGGTAAATCACAAGGAGTCCAAAAAGGGGAATCTGGACTCGCCGCCATTTTGTTCATTTTTCACAGAGAACCCCAGTTCCCTGTGCTTTTAATTTTTCTTGAGGCCACCGACCTATAGAAATTAATAGATGCAAATTGTAAAATATAAAATTATACAATGATACTAGAGGACTTGCGAATACTAAAAACAACATACAGGTGCTTGGCAAAATCTACACGAGATCATATAATTTTGAAAGAGATGAAACTTGCTAGTAGTATGATGGGATGAGGTTAGTCCTTGGTCGGTAAGAAGCAGGACAAACTAGACAGAAATGATACTCATCTTCAATCTCATCCAAATCACACTTCTAGTAAGTCTTGTCAATTGGACTTTGGCACCAGCTATTAATGTTTAATTGATGAGGACCAGTTCTTATTAAGGATACACAGCGTCCATGTTTACACCAGCTATTAATGTTTAATTGATGAGGACCAGTTCTTATTAAGGATACACAGCGTCCATGTTTACACCAGCTATTAATGTTTAATTGATGAGGACCAGTTCTTATTAAGGATACACAGCGTCGATGTTTAAACAGGCCGAAAAAATCGATATATTTCTCAATATCAAGATCCGTTTTATGTTAACATACAGCTGTTGATAAAAGAAAGATAAACTTGATCTACAAGTTTGACAATACATATCTTTATACCGTTGTTCAAAAATTCTTTAAAATTGAGTTTCATTTATCTTGGTTTAACCAAGCATATTCAAAGCCGTCACTGTTCAGAATTTTCACACACTTTAGATACCAACCGTGTCAGCTGATCTTTTGAGAAATTGATAATATAACACTTAAATGGGAAATTCACCCTCTATGAACGACAGTCCAAGTTGGCTGCCATCCCATAGTGATTACACGGCGATCAAAACGAGTGCCGATTCCACTTTATAAATTCCGTGATAAATCCACATTGAATTATTTTATAATCCCCACAAAGTTTTTCACTGTAACATATTAAATTATTAATTTTGTCATATCCTTTATTTTAGGATGATGACGAAAGTCACGACCTCTTACATTGCGCCATCATACACAATCGAACACAATTTATCAAAGCACTTCTCGAAAAAGGAGATATCAAATTACAAGAATATCTTACTGATGAGAGGTTATTGCAACTGTACAACTCGCAGGTAAGAGACGGGTGAATTTTAGAATAACCCACCACTTTCATTATCTTCATGGTTTAAAATGTAATATTCTAGATTTGTTAACGTAAAAGACATTTTTAACCCTAAGCATTTTTAAAAAGTATCAAACACACGCATTTACATTACCTACCACACCCTTTGCCTATATCCGTTTCACACGTTCCGATGTGGGTAGCCTCTGCAAAAGGATGCAGTTGTCGTCTTCTACATGTAGCTCATTGTGGCACATCATCAGATATGCTACCATGAGCAAATTGCACTAGCCGACAACTGCATCCTTTGCCGCGACGGCCCACATATGCCCAATTTCTACAAATGAAGAGTGGTGTATATTGTTACTGTACAAATATTGACTCGTTGGAAGGGCATACAATGCATTAAACATTTTTTGTAAAATATTTCCTCCAATTTTATTTTATTTTTCTAGCCTCGTAATTCGATCTTGGTGAAGCTGTTGAAGGAAACCAACAAACTGGTAAGTCTTATTTCGAAAGTCTGTCTTATTCGATTCCCACTATCTATTTACTGAAATTATGGTGGATACTTGAAATGTCAAAATGTTGAATTATTGTTAATTATATAAATGATATTGCTTCAACTACTTCACTTTTTGACATAATATTATATTTTGCTTTCAAAATACCTCATGGTTTACCCAATGGTCTTTCCAATATTTAAATTTTGACAGGACATATTACCTGCACTATTTATATATTTTTTCTGGGGACAAAATTACTCCGTTTTTTCTTTTATTCAAGCCATGCCTGCATTTTTAACAACACTCGTCCACTCAGGCTATTTTTTGTAGCACGTCTACCCAGGGAGGGTGTTGTAACACCCCCTTACGGAACGGAACTCCCAAATGAACTTGGATTTGCTATCAATAGATAGGTACGTTTCTTCCCTGGTAAAAAACGAGTACAATTACTAGAATTGTACTTTTTTTTTTTATTGTACTCGAATGATGTTCCAAATGTGCACATTCCAATCTTGTACTAGAATTGTACTCGATTTTTTCCTGGGCCATTATCCAACGATACTAAGTTCAGCAAAATCGGCCAAGGCGTTAGGTAATTATGACGTCATATATATAGTTCGTCCGGATCGGAAAATCGGGATTTTGGCAAAATTAGCTACCAATTTCAAAATTTTGCTATACAAGTTCTAAAACGACAGATTTTCATCAGGTTCTTTTGCTAATAAAGGAGGGAAATTATAATTCTAGCATACCCTGCAAGTTTCAGGCTATGAGCATGCATAATTTCTTCTTTTTTTTTCAAAATGGCGACTTAAAATTTTCAGGGGCTTCACCAACACCAACTTTGCCGGTCTACCCTAACCAGGTGGTATCCCCCTAATTTTTTCATCAAAATGACCGCAAAGGATGTAAAAGAGATAACATAAAAATCAAGGTCAGTTGATTTTGCGTTTTAAGAAGCGGAGAAGATCAGGCCATCGTCTCAAATCTATCTTAACAAGGCAATAACGCAAAAGTCATGCGCCAACCAGGGAAGGTCAAAGTAAGGGACTGGATA
>JXSR01S006007.1:24990-42204 GCA_000969725.1 Ophiothrix spiculata
CCTAACTATAAAACAAAGACCCCCTCAACTATAAAACAAAGACCCCCTCAGCTATAAAACAAAAACCCTCTCAACTTTAAAACAAAGACCCCCTCAACTATAAAAGAAAGACCACCTTTAAGGTAGTTTGTCATATCTGGTAATCAGCGTAAAACGAGGCTAAACACTCTAAAGTTGGGCTGAGAAAATAAAAATGGATAAATTCACTTCATAGCTTCACTTCACTATTGAGATTCCGCCAAGCTTAGTTTCGCGGGCAAAAACGCCTTGTACGACGGGCTGCGAGAAGCGCACCGCAGGGCCAAAAATATATTGTTTGGTTGTCCTCGACACAAATTTGAAAGTAGGTGCGGGCGGACGGATTTTTTTTTTTTTAGTGCCGAAATACTGCCGATGCTTATTCTCCGCTGTCAATATCACTCCAAGGAACAGCTTTGCCCTTTTCGAGTGCGTATGAAGCCTTCCCCTACATTCGTAGTCAAAGTGTCGTGCAGCGTGCAGTTTCGAAGTATCATTCCTAAATTGCAACCCTTGCAAATTCCGTCAAACCACTTGTACACCAAGTTTGCAGTGCACACTTAGCATGTACGAGGTATCGGAATCGAATATCTAGCGAGATATATTCAAGTTTTGCGATAAAACACGACAAATTCAACCTTTAAAATGTAAACAACAAAAAAAAGTTTTGACTCGGGCCGAAATAGGGCGGGCGGTCGAGGACAACCAAAAAATATTTTTTCGGTCTAGTCGCTATACGGCGCACGTGCACATTACAACACTTTAACACAACACTAAATCACTCAATAGGAAGTTCCGGTAAAAGTATGCTTGATACATTGTGTAGATGGGGCCGGGACTGCTGTTCAAATGCCCGTATCTTAAAATCTCTGTAGAATTATATCAAAAATTGTCATTTTTCACAAGTTTCAATTTTACTCTCTCGGTAAATCATGCAGTCATTCAAAACGTTCAAAATATTGTCACGCGGGGTTTAAAACAGAGCTCACGAACCGGAAATTTGACGTGTATTTCAATGGAGAGTTTATGGTGTGCGCCCGCCCTATACTCTATTAGTATTAAAATAATGCTCTGATCCCATTGAAATATACCCGAAATATACACAAAAAAGCCTAAGAAGCAGCTCGTTTTTCTACCGCATGTGACAAAATCATTGTTTTTAAGAAATCTTATTTTTTGATACGGATCAAATCTATACGAGCGTTATGGATATACCCACAGTCCCATTACAGTCTTTGTTTTATAGTTGATGGGGTCTTTGTTTTATAGTTAGGTGGGTCTTTGTTTTATAGTTGAGGGGGTCTTTATTTTATAGTTGAAGGGGCCGGGAGGTCTTTGTTTTATAGTTGATGGGGTCTTTGTTTTATAGTTGATGGGGTCTTTGTTTTAATAGTTAGGTGGGTCTTTGTTTTATAGTTGAGGGGGTCTTGGGTCTTTGGTTTTGGGTCTTGGGTCTTGGGTCTTTGTTTTATAGTCAACCACTTGAAATGTACAATGTACAGTTTTTTTAAGTCCCTCCCTCTGCAAACAATCCTCTATTGACTCAACTAAAACTGCTTCGACCGTTTAACCAATTCGACCCAATATAACATTTTTCTTATTGTAACTTGAATCTGAGACAAATATACCAAAGAGATAAGCAGCAACACGTCAGTGTTTTGTTACGCAGCCATCCAGATCTGGTTCCCTTTTATGATGGTAATTATCAAACAAGGCAGCGATATACCACGGATCTGTGTGATAGACATTCATATGGTTGTATGGCAGCATATTCTCTGTTTTTGCAACAAAAGAAAATTATTAGAACTTGCACCAAGTCACTCTGACTGGCACACACAACCCCTCTTTTCATTTCCCTAAAGACTCTGAAAATCCATGATATTTATGCCTACCAATTAGCTATACACATGTATCGCTACCATCATGAACTGCTCCCAACGGATTTACCGAACAATCAATTCATTACCCAATCCGAAATTCATGACCATAATAATAGGCATGCCAATGACTTCCATGTTGATACAACAAAAACAAATTAGCCCAAAATAATATGAAAACACAAGGTCCTATTAACTGGAATAAACTAGATGCTAACATTAAAAAATCGGTTTCCCTTGCTTCCTTTAAAACAAATCTTAAAAAGCACATCCTCACTCAATATTAATCCCATGCAAGTACGCATAAACCTTGATTTTATTTCCATGTCCATCGTTTATCTTGCACCCTAATTTGACGTCAATAAACTACTTTTATGAAACAAATCACTTGTGGTACGTCTAAATACACCTTCTAAAGGCATAGTACGTGTATAATTACTTTTATTATATATCTTAAATAATATTGTACCCGTTAGATTTATTTTATACAGACGGTACTGAGACGTATGAAATATCGTCATCAATGTTTTTATGTTTAATGTGTCTTGATATATATATTTTTTCTCATCTTGTAACCCTTTTATGGGTGCCGTCTGCCACACGCTTTGCGTTTTTGATGGCATCCACATCTCTGTATAGACTTATGTAGTATAATTTTAAACTGTATCATTATAAATTATCATTGTCTATTATGTGAGATGAAAACAAATAAAGATTGATTGATTGATTGATTGATTGATTGATTGATTGATTGATTGATTGATTGATTGATTGATACGGCAGCTATCAATTAAAAGTTCTAATAGTTAACCCGAATTTTGGGCAGTGTTGAGTGATTTTGTGCTTTAATTCATCATTAAACCACCACAACTCCATATTAATAAAGGTTTTTTGAGGTACACTTATACGCAATATTGCTCACATACACGGACAATTCAAAATTGAACTGATTTTAAATGTGTAAAAGTTAACTCATAATCATCGTTAGAGTGCAAGAAATATAATAACAATAGAAAATACCCTTTTGCATGACTTCAACTATGACGTTATATTGCATTAAACCATCCAATACATTACAGTTAAAATAATGATACCTAGCTAGTTCCACACGTTCCTCAAATACGGAAATATTGTTCTAAGGTTTAATAGCTAATTTGTTAAGAGTATTCATGTAACCATGAAACGAAAAAGCGGAATAACTTGATCAATGTAGAATTAAAAAGAAATATTAACACAATTTACTAGAGAATTACCGAATACATGATTGATTTTACAGATGTTTCTAATGGAAAGATCCTCTATAGTAACAATAATTTTTCAATAGTTCCTATACACACACACGCATAAAAATCCATGTTGATAGTCAGTAATAATGGTATCCAAATTCATTAATTTCACAATTAGAACATTACCAATTAATGCAAAGGCCTTATAATGCAATGTCAGTCGACATTATATGAGCTTAATGTATAATTAAATGAATAATCCTGCTTCCACACGTCACGTTCGTTAAATACAAACTTGGTCTACTAATCTCTAATAGCTAATTTGTTAAGGTGATCTCACACAATTAGGTATTTTCCCTTCTAATACTGCAAATTTCCTTGAAAGATAGCTGCAGGTGTAATTTTAACTTAAGAAAGAGCAAACTTTTCATTCTTAATTCACATGATTATGTTTTCTTTTTCATTTTTCTGATATTAATTTAAAATATCAATGTTTCAGAAAGTTTGTGTTTTATATTATAAGTATACAACAAAATAATACCACCTTTGCAACCATTTCGCAATAATTATTCTCCAAAAGAAGTATGTCCAGGGTGGGGTTGTTTCGATTTCCCGGCATATCATATCAAATGTAAATACCCCTTACATATCTGGTTGATAGCAAATATTATCCAATACAAAAGTTAAGATATAGCTTCATGTAATAAATTTAATATTTTAACCACTATTAGCATCACTTTATATGATAAATTGAATGGTCATTTTAGAGAAAAATATTACAACTTTAGATAGTAACTCATGATTTTTTATTTAGGTCAAATTTGAAAGATACAATAATCATGTTTTATACTTAAAATGATTTCGGGAAGTAAATTATGTGATTGATTGCATTTGAAATACATGGAGTACTTTGTCTTCATTGAGATCCATTTTCCTGACTGACCCCTGAGTACGTTATTGATGGTTTTCTTTGTTCAAAGAGTAAGATGATAGGTGCTCAGACATGTTCGGTTGAGGTAACGTGATAATTTCATGGAACACATTTTGAAGACTTTGATCCTTTATGATCCATATTGTATTAATTCGACTTAATAGTCATCTACTTCGTAAACATGTTGGTGCTGTCATAAAACGGAGACATTTCCAGATACAAGATAATTAAAACTCATATTCAAAAGCTCGATATACTTTTACAGTTTTTATCTGTCAGCTCCTTTTTTCATATCACTTATATCCTAAAGAAGTCCTAATTTGTCAGTCACTATATACTTTATAAGTTGTTTAATCCGTTCTATATTAATTTTCGCGCTTATCGCGCATCATCAGCGTAGCGCGAAAATATATGTAGCGCAAAAATATCACTAACTTGAACACTAAAGCGCGCGGAATGATTCAAAATAGCTCAAAATAAGGGTTGCGCGAAAATTACCGAGCGCGAAAATATTTGCGGTTACAATATATGATGATTTTAAAATTATTCGCTTATTGTTCTGTTAAAACTTTAGATATCAACACTATGGTTTCTTTATTACATTTTACATGCAAAGGAGTTTTGCTATATTTAAAAAAATCATAGCTTTTCCTTTCGTGGCACAACATCGTCATTTTCAGTACAGAAATGTCAGTGTGAGGTGCAGGATTGCGTCTTTTTGACAAAATTTTCCCATTCAATGTCAATACTCCATTAATTTTTTTACAAGAACGGTGCAATTCTGCCAATACAGGGTGGACCAATAAAAGCGTTAATGAAGTTCAATGTCACGTAACTTGAAATTGAAAAAAATTCGAGAATAATGTTAATATATTCATAAACTATGGTATCTTGTCCGTGCATGTCAAACAAAGCTTGCATTGCAAAGTTATCGACATTTGCGCAAACAACGCCAAATTCCACTTTGTCCACGGCCGGGAATACTTTAATGTTCACTAGAATCATAATTAGGTCTACAATCAGCATGGTTTGTATTTATTTATGACGTTGATGCTTATCTTCATCGTAAGGTGCATGCCATTGACTGAGAGTACTATTGACATGCATACATGCATCACAATAACATTAGTACGGGGTACTTCCATAATTTAATGTAAAGAATTTATTGGGCGCAAAGTTCAAATATGCAGTGCATGTATTTGGTCGTTTTCACCATAACGTTGGTTTGTAAGGCTATAGTAGGAGGAAGTTCACAAGTCGAGAGATAACCTTTATTGCTGAACGTGTTTCTTTTAGAACTGGTAGCTGCGTGGCCGGCTAAGCTAACTCTGTAAATAGTCTGTGTAGATGGTACACGTGCATTAGGAATGACTTTTCTAATGCACGTATCTGCAAAGACTATTTACAGAGTTAAAACAAAGTTTGCCCCATTACCAGGAGTCCGGGTCTAATTTGAACTACACAGAATAAGTCGTAATCGATGATTTATTGATCGCACATGTACAAGTACGTTCTACACAATTTAATAGTAACTAGGTCATTTCAGTCACACGGACGCTGTATTTCATTACACCGGGATAAAGAAAACAGCGGGATTTTGAACATGGAAATCTGCGGCAATTATTGATGCTGTAAATGCAGAACTCATCCTAGGATGAGTTCTCGACGCAAGTTCCTTCATCACATTCTTTAATCTTATCAACGCAAAAGCAATCCTAATTAAAGACAGATATTATAACCAACGCTCATTGTGTGCACCCATGTAAACTTGCCTTGTGGACGAACCTGATTTTGACTCTTTTTACGCAAATGGCAATGACTTTGCAATGCAAGCTTTGTTTGATATATTTTCACCATACAAGGAGAAGATACCATAGTTTATGAATATATAAAACTATTTTCGATTTGATTTTCCAATTTAAGGTTACGTGACATTGAACCTGTATATACTATACTGCACCTTAATTAAATGTCACTGTCCTTTGTTTGTTTAAATTTACATATACCAAATCCGTAAAGTACGTTTCAAGTTTGAAAAAACTCCAAGCAAATCTTTGTCGTATAGAACGTCAAAATATGTCTCAAGGCATATTTTTTTTATGTTTGTACAATAGAATGATTCTTTGTGATTAGTGGAACACAATAGAATGGTTTTTAACACGATTCAACCAATTTTGAAATTTTACCCCCTGTTTTGGCAGCCATTTTGTTTTATGCTAATTAATCACTGTTCAACCAACTAGATTTTTTTAAATTTTTGACTAGTTGTTGTATATGTTTGTCTAATATTATCCTGTAAATATCATTTCTTTTGCAATTTGTCTGACCTATTTTTTTATTTTTACTAGCCTATATTGCAATAAATTAATTTATGTTTTAATTTATGTTGGTAGCTGTAAAAGAGGTGTATGAAAAGTAAATCAGCATACATTTTTTCAGGTTACACTCTGTATAAGAAAATTGTGTTAAATCTGTTCTACTGGATATCACTTACTTCTATGAAACGGCAACGTTTCACGCCCGATCTTGGGCGCATCCTCAAGCCGAATGGTGATGTTCCGGCGATTGGTCTGTGACCCGAGACCGGATCACGGAGCTATCCAAGAGTTTCGGGATCTTCTTGATCGCTGAATTGAAAGTTCCAGAAAGATGGTGACGTAGGCCTTCCCCTCTGTTCAATGATGGTTCCTCACGTTTGACGTACACTGTCTCTTTCACTCCTCTTTCAAACCATCTAGACTCTCTGTCTAATATGACCACATCCTTATTGTCAAAGGAGTGGTTAGTGTCACGCAAATGGGAAAACACAGCAGAGTCACCGCAGCCAGATGAACTTGCAGGGCGGTGTTGGTACATGCGTTTGGCTAAAGTTTGTTTAGTTTTCCCTATGTACAAATCCTCACAGCCATTGTCTTTACATTGTACGGCATAGACAATGTTGTTCTGCTTGTCTTTAGGTACTTTGTCCTTAGGGTGCACATGTTTTTGTCTCAGCGTGTTACATGGTTTGAATGAGATAGGAAGTTTGTATTGACTGAAGATCCTCTTCAATTGTTCAGATAGTTTATTAACATAAGGTATGGTGGTATTATACCTTTTAGAGTTGTCTCCAGTATTGGCAGCGGTAACAGTGTCCGGCAGTTTCTTGGTGGACTTTTTAAACGCTTTCTCAAATGTCCAATTGTCGTATCCACAGGCACCAAGAGCTTGTTTTAAGTGTCTGTGTTCATTGTCCTTGATTTCATCATCTGAGCAGATGGTATTTGCGCGATGAAATAAAGTTCTTATTACGCCTAGGTTGTGGATCAGTGGATGATGAGAATCGAATAATAAATACTGATCAGTATGAGTGGCTTTTCTGAATACTGATGTATGTAAAGTTCCTTGGTTGGTGATCGTAACCAAACAGTCAAGAAAAGCAAGTTTGTCGTCTCTGAGTTCTTCCTGCGTGAACTTTATGTATTTGTTTACAGAGTTGATGTGAATAAAGAAAGGATCTAACTGGTCACGTCGTATTTTGACCCATGTATCGTCCACATAGCGATACCAATGTGTAGGTGCTATTCCGGTATACGAAGCAAGGGCTGATCTTTCAAAATGTTCCATGAACAGATTTACGACGATGGGGGAAACCGGTGATCCCATGGCGCAGCCATGTTTCTGGCGATAGAACCTTCCATTGTAAACAAAATAAGTGGTGTTTAAACATAGTTCCAGTAACGTACAAACTTGATCTGGACTTAGTTTAGTCCTTTCTTTCAATGTTGGGTCACTAACAAGAAAGTTGCTTACAACATCGACCGCTTCTTGAGATGGAACACACGTAAACAAAGCAGATACATCATATGATGTTATTGTCTCATTTTCACCTATAACAATGTCCTTGATCTTGTTGACAAAGTCCTGGGAATTTTGAATGTGATGTTCTGACTTCCCTACTAGCGGTCCGATAATTTCTGAGATGTGTTTAGCAACATTATACGTGACAGAATCACAACTACTCACGATTGGCCGCAATGGTGCATTATCCTTATGAATTTTCGGAAGTCCGTACACTTAAAGAACTTTCCGGTAAATTTCACGGTAAAATCACTGGCAATTTGGTTGCCAACACTTTACCGTAAAATTTACAACTTGCCGTAAATTATTCTACGGTATGTTACTGGCCACACCAAGGGAAAATATGCAGCCTTAGTACAATAACTACAAATTTATTTTATATTTAGTATATATTTTCTGAGGTGTCAAATTGTCTTTTTTGGTAATAATTTACGGAACTTCCCCGTTTTTTTCCAAGACGTCAAATTTACATTTCATCCGTAAATATTTTCTTACGGGAATTCACCGTTAAAGAATACCGGTTTTCTACCGTAAAAATACGGTCATTTCTTAGAATGTAGAATTTAGGAACTGTATCACCCGGATATAATTTATGATACAATATACGGTCGATAGCTTCTGATCTCTCAAGATCTTGGAGACAGTCTACCACTTTCTTTTTGTAACCACTAGAAGGGTCACGTTCAATAACTCCTAAGTGTTAGTGTCACTTAGCAAAGCATTAATCTTGGCATCATAATCAGTTTTATTTAACACAACAGTACATCTACCTTTGTCTGCTGGTAGTACGGTGATGTCCTTGTCTTTAGATAATGATAACACAGCCTCGCGTTCCTCTTTGTTAAGGTTGGAATTCGGGATTTTCGCGTTAACAAGACATGCTGTTACTTTAGTTCTCAGTTCATCAGCAAAATCATTACTAAGACCGTTGCGTTTTATTGCCGACTTTGTTGCTGTTATTATTTCCACGTGAGGGATACGATCAAGAAGATCCCAAAACACTTGGATAGCTCCGTGACCCGGTCTCGGGTCACAGACCAATCGCCGGAACATCACCATTCGGCTTGAGGATGCGCCCAGGATCGGGTGTGAAACGTTGCCGTTTCATAGAAGTAAGTGATATCCAGTAGAACATATTTAACACAATTGTCTTATGTTATCACCTGGATGATTGACAACATTCATAAATATATTACACTCTGTATAATATTTCACACATCCTTACCAAAATATATACTTTTATCGATTTAAAATATTCATTAAACCTGTGTTGAAATATGATTAAATGTACACGGTTGCTCATATAGTTGGAATAAACATATTTTAACCACTTTTTTATGTAAAGGTCAATTTATGAGGAAATATCTGAAAACTTATGTTACTTTTGGTCAAATTTGACAGGTAATCTTGTTGGGTGTGAAATGGAACTCCGAATGTGATCAAAGTGCTCATGTACTGTAAGGGGGCAACGAAAGTGATTTCATTTGACCCCGCCTTGTTCAAAGTCACTTCTCTACTCAAGTTGAGTGGTCATTTGGAATGTTTTTCTGTAATAGAGTGATAAGCAGGTGATTGAATGTCTTGGTTACGCTTGAATGCGCCAAGAGAATGCTGAGAAGGAAAGCACAAAGTGTGTGTAATTTAGATAGTACGCAAAAACGGGGACCTTATAGGTCTTATCTGTTGGGTTTTTGCAAAACACAACAATATGCAGAAAGATTTATAAAAAATAAAAAACTCATTTTTTTCTCACTCAAACCTCCGAAGCAAATTTCTGCTATATATTTGAGAATTGTGGTAGATTTTTGGATGTTGTCTTAAAAATACAACCGACTTCCTTAATAAACTGTTCACAAACTGTACGGTAAGCTCTAAAAGAACAAACAAAATGACTCCTATCAGTCAAGCAACTATCAAATATTAATGATACGTTAAAGAGGAGCTTGTTAAATCGCAACATGCATGGCTACATATCTCATTACATGTTTGACTACCTTCATCATTTGATGGAAAATAAATTATCTGAAACTTAATATAAAGTTACATTTTCGAGGCATTCGAGGCGGGAATAATTTTTTGAAATTATAAAATGCCTCAATTCCCACATGTTTTAATATTTTAGAATTGTGTGCGCTAACCTTCGGTTGATGCATTACTAAGTAAGTGAAATTCACTGTTAGTTTTCTTCTAAGGCCGTATGGCGCGCCATTGGCGCTGGAGTCGTTGAAACTGGCGCGACAGATATCAAAAAACCTGTGAAACAGATGTCTTTTCAAGCTTTATTCTCAGCCTCGGTGCAAGCACCTCTTCAACTTTGTAAAAACCTTGGCCACTATAATAATCTTCGTTAATTTTTAGTTACTTAACCCATTTCAACAAAAAACTGTCATGATAGCAGAACTTACGGAATAGCAGAAATACATCTTGATAAAAAAGATATAAAGTAAAAGCCAAAATGCCCACGATTTCTTATCTTATATAAGCTCAATGATATAAACGTATGTGTTTCTTACGTGTTTTTACGTTAATCCCCATGTCATGATATAATCCATACATCTAATACTTATCTCGAATTGAACTCATAACAGGGAAAGTCCCTTGCTGTAATCAAAATATATCTACTGGCAGTGTTTGGTCTTTAAGAGGTCCCTCCTTAGGTTGTAACTTGGTGTTTGGTGTACAAAAATATGTATTATGTTAAATGCCTCAATGTTATAGCTGTCGATGTTGCGCGTCACAGATTTTTAAGCTGATCGTCAGCTACCTCATACATGATGGAGGTTCTCTGGCTGAATTGATTGCAAGTTCAGGTAATCAGTAACAAAGTGTGTAGTTAAAAATTTGGCGCATTTGTCATTCTATTCTATTTTGAAAATACACTTTTTTCATTTTTGTGAATCTGGATTCTCTTTCTGACACATTAAAGTCGGGGAGAAAGCTACTAATTAACCAGATCTCTTTTTTAATTCAAACTTGAAAGTTAATTACACAAAAATATAACAGTTGAAAGATAAAAGTACAGGGTTTCAATTGAAAACGTAATATATCTTAAATTGAACCTAAAATGCCATTACTTTTATTATACATCATGTATATTTTGTATTGTCTCCCTTTACGAACTTGGTTCAAAACACAACACGGTGTTGCCCAAAGGCAAAAGAAAATGGCTGCTATCAATCAAGCAGCTATCAAATATTAATGGTGCTGAAAGAAAAGAGCTTGCCATATTGCAACATGTATGGCTACATATCCCATTACATCTCATCATTTATTTAGTTACCCAAGTTAAGGCTACAGTCTCTAAATCGTCTCGCTAGGCTGAACTTCGTTTTTACTGCAAATTACCTACTAACACATATCAGAATATCACAATTTTTAGCATAGTCTTTAGTTTATACATGAATCTTTACTAGTGATTTCACGTCCATTTTCAAGGTCAAAATGACGTCAATAGACTACTTCGAAAAGTTGACACCTTTTCGCCGAAACTTCATAATTTCATGATTTTCGAATAATTCGATTGTTTTCACATTTTGACAGATTGTGAGCTTTATACTTCTTATTGAATTACAAATAATATTTTATAACTACGTGGTGTTGATTTGAATGATAATGTAACAGACCCGCGTTGTCTTGCCCTTGAACCTAAAATGTCATTACTTTTATTATATATCATGTAGATTTTGTGTTGCCCAAAGGCACAAGAAAATGGCTGCTATCAATCAAGCAGCCATCAAATATTAAAGATGCTTAAAGAAATAATCTTGCCATATTGCAACATGCATGGTTACATATCCCATTACATCTCCTCATTTCTTTAATTAACTAAGTTAATGGTACATCAAAGTAACTTGAGGATTTCTTGGTAAGAATTGTATTTTTTGACATTCATTCCCACACGATTTGATATTTTAGCAAGGATGTGAACGTCACTTTCATACGTTGAATTCCATTTTTTAAATATCCCTACACTCTTAGAAGGCCGGGATCAAATATACGAGTAGTTTTCCGGATCATTTTATTTTGATCCTTTTTGATTACAATATCAAAGTTTTGATCCGTATTTCTGGATTACTTTGATACGGAAAGGATGAGCTCATATTTGATACCGCGTTTGGATCTAACGTGATCTTTTGTTTCATATTTGAGTACACCCCATATCCACTACATTGCCGGGAATGTATTCAATGGTATAAATACGATGATTTCATCACACTTGATAACTGCCTGTTCCGTGGCCGAGTGGTTAGAGCGTTGGTCTCGTAATTACATGGTGTACATGCGGCGTGGGTTCAAACCCTGCTAGGGTCACTTCAGTGAGATGTTTTTTAGGCAGATCTTTTTTATAAGAAATATTTGATCCTTTTTTCGGATCAAGAATTGTGATCCTTATTTTTGGATCACTTTGATCCTTAAAGATTAAGCTCATATTTGATACCTAAAAAGGATCAAAATTGATCCTTTTTGTCACATATTTGATCCTTCCTTTCTAAGAGTGTAGGGTTTAAGCATGGTAAGTAGAAGAGTAATATGTTATATACGAAGATATGTATTTCAATATTATATGTTAAAATCATGATGTCGGAAAGGGGTTTAAATCTGTGAATCAATCTTTAAAAAAAAAAGAAGAACCGCCAAAAAAAACACCGATTAAAAAAATGATTTGAATGCAGAAACTAATATGAGTTTGTATGTCGCTATTCTCTAAAACCGGGTCAACTATTCAAAACAGACAAGTTTCAAATTGCTTAAAGTATCAACAAAGTGTGGTCATCCAAATACAAGAAAAGGTCCAATTCTTTATACTATTTCATAGTTAAATGTAGTTCAAGTATACAATGCATGTATTATGCTATGTACTTCAAATCAAGGGTACTTTCAAGCTCACTGAAGTGACACAGAGACAATGGGAAACTTGAAGGTACAAATATCTTAGGTCCAAAGCCGTGCACTGCAATATTAATCAAAGGAAAATGAATTTGCCATATTTTCTTTCATACGTTACTTAGAGATGTGAAACTCTACAGAGTTGAACCTTAGTTTCAATGATGTTGAGCATATTATTGGGTATTCCTTAAAACTTCCCCAAAAAGTTTGATTTTCGTTGTCTATAATCATTTGTATATGGCAATTGCAGGGAATGTGGTTGTCAGCAATATGCGACTGTCCATCGCTAACCACTCGTAAATGCAACCTCTTGTCATATCCCGTTTTTAAACATTTACACAGACCATACTATAAGGATTAAAATGGCGCATCAAAAGACTTCACTTGATTTACAGAAATCAATTTATGCTCCAAATATATAACTGAGATAAACGCGTTCAAATATGGAGTCCTATATTTTCTGTTGAGCGTCATCAAAATATATAAATATATTTCATATTTCCAAATCATGTTCTTGAAATGAAACTTAGATGGTGTTTTAAAGGTGCGTTTACACTGTGACGACTTGGGGGTAACGACAAGCAACGTAGACCTGCAGATAGCAGTTTTTATTTATTCGCCCGTCATTGTTAGTTAAAGTCAGCTAACGCTCACACAATCCGCTAACCAAGCACACTATCGTTATTATCAGTCTTGTTCAGTTGTAAGTTTTTGGTTGCAAGTTCGTTACATTCCGTCTTTACCCTACGTCACAGTGTAAACGCACCTTAAACCTATGTTATGATGTGTATAATTTACTTTTAACTGATTGACCGTGACCTCTGAAATACATTGTGCAAGGTTTCAACCTTTGCTTGTGTCTTGTTTTCTCCTGAGAGGCAAAAGAAAGTATGCAACCCTGGGGTATGGCTGTTATGTAAATACAAAAGAAATGGAAAATGGGTATACCAATTTATTTTACATTTTGTAATATATCTCCCAAACTATAAAGAATTTGGAGGTGAAATTTTGGATTCATAATCAGAAAAGTCTGGGCCTTCATTTGTCATCAAAATATATACTACTTCCGGTTGAGCCCTGGGGGATAAGAAGTAAGCACAGGGATTGTGTATCTGGCAAAAATCAATTTCGGCAAATTACGACCCTGGCACGTATTTTCACCTGTACCGCAAAATGAAGTTTGCTGCATTTGAAATGGACGGTCTCATATGAAGAGTTGACTTGCAAAACGGCTTGTATCCATTTTGTACTTTTTGAGAAAAGGGCAAAAAACTGCTAGGACATCAAAATGTGGTGCAAAATTCCTGATAATGATTTTAGTAATTCTGTACGAATATGTCTTTGCAAATAAGGTGTAATTTGAATAATTCATCAAATAGTTTTTTATTAATTGACTATTGATTGTTTGCTGAAAATGGATGTAAGCCGTTTTGCAGGGAAACTCACCAAATTTCAACTTAGGAACCACCTATCTTCTAAATGTTTGAAAATGTCCTTTTCTATTCTTCATTAGGCTATGAAGTACTTTATAAATACAAATGTTCAACATCAGGTCATGTTTAATAAAAAAAAAGTTACCATACAATGTCCATTTAACCCACTTTAGCGAGATTTTTTCAACATTTTTTTTTGCCAGGATGATGCACAAGTTGAAGGTCTGTAAGAATCTACCAAAACTCATTTTTGAAAAAAATGGCCCTAAGCCGTTTTGCAATTCAGCTCTTTATATACTAATACGAGGGGTTTCAAATTTCAAGTTCATACTGATAGTGAAACTGCTTATGTCATTAAAAAATGGACTGGAAACATTCAAGTATAGATAATTGGGATTGATCCTTATGGGATTTTGCATTTACTGTCGATGGAAATTGAAAAAGGTTTCTTAAAGGTCGTTGTAACGTTCGGGTAGAAAGTAAGCATTCGTGAGACACCGGGAGAGTTTTTCAATGCTTGCCTTGCATTTTAATCAAATGCATTCTAGGTGAAAATAAAGGTCGAGAGACCCATCCCAAAAGCTTCTTTGCATAGAACCTGTGAATCTGAAATACTTACGCGGAAATATTGTTGTTACCAGTACGTATCGGGAGACATGTATCTCAAAATCACTAATGCGAAGGATTTTTTTCGAATTTGACTAAGCTTAAATAATTTCATATTATTGTTCCTGTACGGAAAATTGCTTATAGCAATAATAAAAACCATAATGAATGAAAAATATTGTGCTCTCTGCTCACTCCACGCAATAACAAAACAGATCATATGTGACGGAAAAAAATGATCCGGATACGCCATGAAAATATCTCGGTCAAATTACGCAATGGGGAAAAGAAAATAAATCAGCCAGCATTGAAAACATCATAAGACAGGTGTCAGAGTTACTGGATTATATCCATCCATATTCATTGACTGAATTAACGGCAAGTAAGGTTCGGGAAATTGCATCTTATGGTGTTCGTTCTACAAGGTCTTGAATTGAATACATAAGAACAATATCTCGGTTAAATCATACGAAGGGGGAAACGATATACATTTGTACTAAATTAGCTACAACTAACTGAAAACAACATATGACAGGTCTTGAGATTATTGAATTAATGTATATGCATCCATATTCATGCACTGAATAACAGGCGAGTAAGACTCGGGAAATTGCATGTTAAAGTGTTCCTTATACAATATTTTAGTGAACGGGATGAATAAAAACGATATTTCAGGTTTATACTATGATGGCGGGAAACAAACACTAACATTTTGAAAACATAATAATGATGGCAGATATACAACCGTGTTCGCTGTAACATTGAAGTTTTTAACTCAATATTAGTCAACCGTTTATTAGTACTTGTGGTTAAAAGTATATATTGTCTCACTTGCTAGTTTTCTGTCACAACAAGCAATTAAATGGGTTTTTTTTTTATTGTTCTCGTTGTAGTTGGTTTTGCTATCAACTGATATCAGCAATATTTTTTCCTGTGGTTTTCACAAAGTGTAAATATTGAGAGTTTTGGCTTCCGATAAACCTTTACAGAAAGATTAAACAGGGTTCACAATTTATTGAAGTTTATCCAATAGTGTGTATTTCATACATTGAATACCCGGCAAGCTTCGTTCGAGAAATCTTATTTTATGATGTCCTTATTTTTTTTTTACACACTTGAAAAATTCTAAGTTAACTTGAAATTAAGTTAGGTTTGTTTAAAAAAAATAAATATCGAAATGATGATAACTGTGAAATGTTTGCATTAAGCGAAATAGTCTAATTGTGTGTCTCTTATATTGCAAAAATTGTTCATAGTAAACTTTAAAACGCCTGATTGTTTCTCTCTGAGCAAAATACACCACAATTGCAAACTGATGACAAGATGATTTATACTTAAGTTATTTTATTATGTAATGAGATGGTTGAAATGACTTTCAGCACTAGGTGAAAATTCACATACCTTGAAAATCGACATGTAACAGGATTTCTTCTGATGGCAACATGTGTTACATATCGAAAATTCAAGATATGAAGTCAGTTTTAACCATATCAGTACGTTGATCTACCAGCACGTATAAACTTTCATTCGGGTATTTAATGATGGTTATCTATCTGCTATTATACATGTATTGAATGCCTGAGAGTGCAATAGTATAAAATATATCATGCAGTCAAATTTGAACTTTCACGAGGCGTAGCCGAGATTTGATATCAGTGAAATTTTGACCAAATGATATATTCTTTACTATTGCACGTGCATAAGTATTCAATATTTGTTATATCATGCTATCACATGTTTGTTTCATTGTGTCATTCCCAATATAACCGATTCCTTCACAAAACGCTCAAAACCTTTACACTGTGGCCCTTCAGGCAGATGAAAATTACTGTCATCAATCTGACAACTATCAAATATTAATGATACATTCAAAAAGGAGCTTTCAAATTGCAATATTCACGACTACATATCTCATTGCATGCCTGACTATCTGCATCGTCAGTTCAGTTAACCAAATTTATGGTATATCAATTATTTGAAGAGTATTAATTTTGATTTACTCGTAGACGTAGTGCCGTTCCCTGGGCAAGAGGTTCCTTTTACTGTTTCCCTGGTGATGTTGGCCATTTTGTGGTAGCTGACACAGACAAACAAACAGGTACTAAGGTTTCACTTCAAATCTCAACCTGCAATTGACCGCCCGTAACCGTGCGCCAGTTCCGGGTGGTTCCTATTGTTTTGAACAATAACAACCGCCAAGAACAGCCGGTTCCGGGCAGCTGACCGCCGGTTGAGATTTGAAGCGGCCCCTAATTTTCTAGAGGCATTCATTGTAAGAATTATTTTTTTAGATATTCATAAACACTGTATCCTTTTTTCATTGGTTAAGATACTTCAAATGCTCCATGGTTTGGAAGTCACGTTATTGAAGCCTTTGGTCCCCTGTGCTAACTACA
>JXSR01S006009.1:58894-69076 GCA_000969725.1 Ophiothrix spiculata
ATTTAAAAAAAAATAGGTTTGATTCGTATAAAATCACAAATTTAATGGTCAGAACAAAGAACAGGTCTCAAAGATTATCAGGATAAAAATATAAATTGACTTAAACATTTTTTAATAAGCACTGAGGGACTCGAATTGAAGATCCAAGCTCTTTAGAGATATAAGGCCTGAGTCATAATAGTACTTGAAAATCAAAAGATTTCAGTTTCAATCCATTTGACATGATTGAGGAAGTGAAATCACCCTCCTGACCGGGTCTTGACCGTCATGACAGTGTTATTACAATCTGTATACCGTTTGTTTCTTCTGAGTAGGTAGTGAGGAACATAATCATCGTCATGCTTTCGATGATAAATAAAACTTTGAAAGAGACTTGAACATAAAAAGAAGAAGAAAGGGGTATATCATATAACTTTGAAATATTGCCACTCCCGAACACAAATATATTTGTGGTGACCCTCTTTACGCTAATTTCGTGAACCAAAACAAGGCCCGAAACAAGGACTACTTCCGTGATGATAGAATATAAGGGATGCAACTGAAAGTTTGTCATACATGCATAGCTCGAAAACATTTGAAGACAATGATTGACACGATCAGATTATCCGTTCTATTACTGAGAATTCAAGAGTCATGCAGTTGATAATTTGATAATTCACTCTACTATATTTAGTCGCTCTTTGATGTTAGCTTTTCATCTGACTATCTAAATTACATAGAACAACAATCGTGTTCACTCAAATATAATTCAATAGTCATGGCAGTGAAAGACAGCAAATCATTAAAATAATTATCATGAATATAGCGTTATCTGAAAAAAACTTCACTGTCACATGAACAACGTTCAACATCGATTTCAGATTTATTTTTCATATCAAATGGCATGCTTTTTTACGTACATGATATATGCATTGCCCAATATTAATTTTCTAAATAAACGAAATCGATCATGATTTTATAATGCTGTCCAATAAGGGTAAGCCGAAAGAAAAGTAATATTGAAATTCATGAAATGATCATGTGATATTCGAAGGTTTTTAGTACTGAAGCAAAAGTTAAAGTATTATGCAATTCATTAAATGATCATGTGATATTCGAAATGTTCGAATCCTGTCTATATATTTATTAGATTAATTAAAATGTATACTTCATTTAATAATTGAAATAATAAGATATGCTGCAAAAATTGTGGTACGACTGCAAGGACATATCAACGATAATAGCAGGCTTTTGAGTTATCAACAAATTCTGGTCGTTGGTCTGTTTTCTCATATTGGTCAAGAAACTGCTTTTGGTATACTTTCATTTGCATATCGAATACTACGAACAGAAATAGAAATACTTGTACATAGTTATATGGAAATAGACGTTGAATCACTATTTTCACACATATTATCAGGATAAAAAGTTGTTTTAATAAGTTGAATTAACGCAGGGAGTATCTTAAGCTATATCAGCCCGGCCATATCAGTGTTACCTTTTAATATCCAGTAAGCCGATTCAGATCTAAATCCAATTGACTCAGTTAAACCACCCTACTGACCGGGTACCTACCGTGTTACTGCTATTTATAAACTGTTTGCTTGTCCCGACAATGCCCGAGTTTATTGCAGTTATTGAGGGACATATTAACATGTAACAAACAAAAAATTAATTCATTCATGAAGAAAGTGTTTCTAAGTTCATTCAAAATATACAACGCTGGATAGCCACTACTCTGCTTGTATTTAGTAGCTAATGGCATGCTGACAATGGTAGAAAAGCTTTGAAAAAATACGTAGAGCTATAATTGTGCTCACAGAGCACGACCCGACCATTTGTGATGGTTTATATTTTTGAACATTTTTGATATTTGACCTTGAAATGGTATTTTGACCTTGACCAACCTTGACCTTAGGTCAAGAGTTTCTGTTGCCCAATTTGGTCCTTGTGGAATCAAGGGTTCACAAGTTATGGCAGTGACCTTGAAATGACCATGAATGACCTTGGGTTGACTTTTTGAATATTTTTGTATTTGACCTTGAAATGGTATTTTGACCTTGATTGACCTTGACCTTGGACCAGGGGCTATCTATTGTCCAATTTTGGTCCTTGTAGGATCAAGGGGTCACGAATTATGGCAGTGACCTTGAAATGACCACGGATGACCTAGGGTCGACTTTTTGAACATTTAGGTATTTGACCTTGAAATGGTATATTGACCTTGACTGACCTTGACCTTGGAACAAGAGCTATCTATTGTAGGATCAAGGGGTCACGAGTTACGGCAGTGACCTTGAAATGACGGATGACCTCGGGTTAACTTTTTGAACATTTTTGGTATTTGACCTAGAAATGACAAAATAATGGTAGTTGAAAATTCTGTTAAAAATTTAATTTGACCTTGGTGCCCCCATTCGATGCCGGACATTTTTGGCACCCCACAACTTTTGTAGAGGATGTCAAGCTAATACATGTACCAAAGTTGGATGACGATACCTTGTGACCTTGAAGAGTTGAAACTTTTTAGTGAAAAAACGTTTTTTTGACCACAGTTGACCTTGGATGACCTTGGACCCCATGTTGGTCACGTGACACAATTTGGCTGGCCCACTGCTACCTTGGACCAAGTTTGATATAAAATTGGATGGATTGAGCATGATACAAAAAGATATTGGTCGAGCTATGAGTTTTCGAAATATCGTGCGAGACGCGCAGCGTCGAGCTCGATATTTCTAAAACTCATAGCGAGACCAATATCTTTGAGTATCATGCGAAAAAATCCATCCAATTTTATCATTATTATGTTCAAAATCTGATATTTTGCATCCTGTCCGATATCCCTGTCCGATTTTTTTGGAGATCGGACAGCTCAGAACATAATAATGATGAAAATCGGCCGAAGGACTTTGGAGATATGGCCATTTCAAAGTGTTGAAAGAAAGAAAGAAAGACTAGAGGTATTGTGCTCATAGAACACGACCATTTGTGATGCCATGTCCATGACAAAATTTGACATTTGACACCTTGATTTTGAAACCCGGGATAAAGTTGAAAATTTTACTTGTTTAGGCAGACGATGTAGGTCGCTGCCTTTTTCAACGCACGGTACCATGGGAATCGCTGATTGGCTTAAGGGGTCATTGGGTTAAAAGACAAAATGGAGAGGAGGTCCTTCAAAGTTATTTGTAAAATTAGGTTTATTAAAGGAGCAATTCATGATTCTGATGTGACAAAAACCTTTAATACCTCTTTGTTCATAAACATAATAGGTCTATAATGTAAAAACTTTTCCTATTGTAATTTTGCGTACAAGTTAAAAGTAATACGTAAACACTTCTGTTGGTATCTGTGTACCAGACTCTGCTACTAACTATATTAAAAATGGCTGGTGTATACCCAGGGTTGTACACTAAACTAATGCATACACTAATTCTAGCATTTTTAAAATTGTAAACAATTTTTGATGAAGATGAATATGAATTGATGTGATTTACTACCAGTGCGATGGTGATTTTTCATATGACTTTCATTTTCTAAAAAGAATATTTATAGTAACAGTAACTGGGCTGGCTTTCCTTTTTAAAGGAATTTTTATTTGAATAGGAGTTACAAAATCTGATGACGTCACATCCGTCCCCCTGTTTTCAGGTGACCTTTGACCCCTAAGATCAGGTCGGACAAGAAGGTCACCATGACAACTCTGATCACTGCTTCATGACATACTATTTGACACCTTCATTTTTGAAATTGGACAAAGTTGAAAATTTGACCTTTAGAGTGACCTTTGACCCCTAAGGATGGGTAGGACGACGAGGTCACCATGACAACTTTTGATCGCTGCTTCAAGACGAACAATTTGACACCCCAATTTTTTAGAATTGAACAAACTTAAAAAAATTGACCTTTGACCTATGAACTTTGACCCTACGTGTGTTCAGTAATTTTTTTGCAACCTATCTGTGCAAACAGAATAATTCTACAACCTTTTACTTGGAAGTTACAGATTTTTGATGATTTTTTATATAATTTGACCTATTTTGACCCGAGTGACCCCAGACATTTTTGTCACCCCATAACTTTTGTAGGCAATATCAAGAGGATTCATGTCCCCAAATGTCATACCAATACCTTGTAACGTACTTGAGTTGAAACTTTTTTCGTGAAAATCAAGTTTTTGCCCTCGTGACCCCTACGTGACCTTTTAGGGGTCAGGGGTCAGGTGACATAAATGGGAGGTGACCCTGGCCCCTTCATTAAAGTTTCGGTTTGGTCCAAATCGGTCATTGAATGCCAGAGATATAAGACGTCAAATTGTTGAAAGAAGAAGAAACGGAAGAAAACAGACCATTTGTGATTTCATCACAAATGGAAAGAAACGCCGCAAAACAAGCCATTTGTGATTTCATCACAAATGGAAAAATACATGACTTTACTTCATATAAACATGGATTATTTCCATCATGTCCATGGCAGAAACTATCGGGGTACAAATTATCAAAAGGCATATAACATATAATCATATATTATATACATTGTATATAGCTTGAAAGCTCTTAAAGACTATGATTGACACGATCAGATTGACCGTTCTATTACTAAGAATTCTAGTCACGCAGTTGATAATTTGATAATTCACTTTACTATATTTAGTCGCTCTTTGATCTTGGCTTTTCATCTGACTATCTAAATTACATAGAACAACAATCGTGTTCACGCAGATACAATTCCATAGCCGTGGCAGTGAAAGACAGCAAATCATTAAAACATTATAAACTAAAATAACTTAACTGTCACATAAACAGCGTTCAACATCGATTTCAGATTTATTTTTTTCATATTCAATGGTATGCCTTTTTGTGTACATGATCACGATGACATGCATTGGCCTATATTTCTCAATAAATGAAATCGACCATGATTTTATATTGCTGGCCAATACGTTATAAGCCTAAAAGTTTTTAGTACTGTAAGTAATATTGCAATTCATTATAAGATCATGTGATATTCAAAATGTTCGAATCCTATCTACATATTTATTAGATTTATTAGAATAAGTATACTTCATATAATAATGAAAGGATATGCTGCAAACAATAATGTGGTAAGACAAAGGAACTTGCGTATACATCATTGTAGAATTCAAGTTATACAACATTCTGGTGTTTTGGTGGTTTTTGTTCGAGCATCATTGGTCAAAAACTGATTTTCGTATACTTTCATTTCAGACATGATATAAACTTAGAAAATGCAACAGTACAACATGAACAGTGAATACTACGTATAACAATGACATAACATCACTAATGAGACATACAGGGATATATGAAAATTGACGTTGCACCACTATTTTATCACAGAATATCAGGATTAAAAGGTTATTTTAATAAGTTGAAGTAAAGCAAGGAGTATCTTTCGCCTTTCGAGATAAGTTGCTAGAGTTAAATTTCCAGTCAGAAGACTCACTAATCCAATTGAAGAAGTGAAACCACCCTATGACCGGGTCCTGACCGTATGAACTGTTTGCTTGTCCTGACAATGCCCGAGTTTATTGCAGTTATTGAGGGACATATCAACATGTAACAAATAACAAATTAATTCACGAAGAACGTTTTTCTTAGTTCATTCAAAATATATAACGCCGGATAGCCAATAATCTGTTAGTGTTACACTATTTAATGCTGATAATGGTAGAAAAGGTTTGAAAAATTGAAAATAGAAAGAGCAAGACTCCAAAACACAAATATATTACTTTACTTCATATAAACATGGACTACTCCCATGACAGAAACTAATGGGATACAAAATATCAAAAGACTGTCATACATATAATAGCTTTAAAGCTCTTGCAGACTATGATTGACATGATAAGATTGACCGTTCTAATACTAAGAATTCTAGTCATGTAGTTGATAATTCGATAATTCACTCTACTATATTTAGTCGCTCTTTGATCTTGGCTTTTCATCTGACAATCTAAATTACATAGAACAACAATCGTGTTCACGCAGATACAATTTATATAATACGGTACAGGGCTGGTATGGCATCTAGCAGATCGATGAAATATAGAGTAAACTAAAATGATTTTATAAATATTTAAAATGTTCGAATCCTGTTTAATTATCGTGATTATTACTTTGACTAGGTAGGCTTATACTTATTATTTAATTATTTATTTATTTATCTGTTTATTTATTTATATATTTATTTATTTTTTTATCAATTATATATTCATCATTTTAAACAGATAAAACAAACTCTGAACAAAATCTTAAGTAATAATACATGTAGCATTATCATTTTCCAGTGTTTCTGAACACCAAGATCACCAATCTCCATGCAATAATAACGCCACTTTTTATTAATAATAAGTGAATAATGATGTCACTTTTTGCACACCGTAGACAACTTTTCACTGCGAACAGGTTGTATGTACTTTTCAACATCACCATGATCACGAGGCAACACGGTTGATGGATTGTAATCTTATGATAAACAATTTTTTTATCTTTTATAATATACATATAAAAGATGTTCATCATTATTCGACATGGTCAACTTGCAAAGCATGAAAATAAATGTGTTATTAAAATTGTGGGTCACTGGCTTGTTCAAGTCTAATGATCAGAGATATATAATGGTGTAAGTGCCTAACAATTTGTTAACTGTATTTACATGCATACTCTTACATCTATAAAGGTGTGATACACTTGATAACTATATCGAGAGTATAGCACTACAATCGGGCTCGACTGGTTTGGTTTACTGACAAAAGAGGCACACCAGTGCCCTCGCCCCTGCAGCTCGGCTGTCAGTGGCTTTATAGATCAGTGTTCTATGTAGAGTCAGTAGATTTATTAACACTTCAAGTTCATAAGGTGTTTAAGGATCCCGTTAGTGCACAAGGAGGGGGGGGGGGGGGCCATATGGACCCTGGATTTTGATCGCTTTAAAAACAATGTTATCCATATTATTTATCTTTAAAACTGTAAACAGTGATACACCAACTCAATTAAAATCATATGAAACAAAAAAATATCCGTCATTCCGTTTTAAAATGGCGGCCGGATTTCCAATTCGTGTCAAATTTTCATTTTTTCCGAAAAATGTCCTGCCAAAAATTGGAAATCAGCTTTCCCAAAGGAATTTTTCAATGAAAATTGGCTCATATTAGCAGATTATAATTACAAATACATTGCTGAAATAAAAATGTTGTTTCGTTTCGGTTTTAGGGACAAACAAAAAATGAACAGCGCCATCATTTTACCAGTTTATGCTAATGATCTCAAAAACGACGCGACCGAGTTGAATTTTTTTTGCACCAAAACATGCGCAACCCCTACCTTGACAATTACATAAAAGTCTGCATAAAACAGTTTTATCGGCTTATGTTGCGTTTTTGCGCTTCGCGCGAAAAACAAAATCCAGGGTCCATATGGACCCCCCCCCCCTTATGCACTTAAGTGTTAAGTTAGTGAACTATATATAGGCGAGGGGGTGCAAGTGCGACTATATCGAGGGTTGATTCGGTCGTATCTGCGTAACACAAATCCCAAGGTCAAATAATTTCAAGACCTGATAGTTCTTTCCAGATGAATCATCTAATAACATAATTCATCTTGAAAGTACCATACAGACCTGATTATTCTTTCAAGAGAATGATTTAATTAGAATATTCAACTTGAAAGATCTATCGGGTCTTGAACTCTTTTGACATTGGGATTGTCGTTACGAAGATAGGGGATTGTTGCGCTCAACAGTAACACTCGAAATAGTTATAGATCTAAAAAAAACCCACTTCCTACTACCTAAACAACAAACATATTTCTCTCCTTTACTGTGGAAAAAACACGCCATAACAAACATGACAAAAGTCATACTGTGTATATTCCCCGCCCTGCAATCCATATAGTGATATTTTATGATCAATTTGTAAAAAACAATAAAAGTGCAGCTGAATGTCACATAGGACTAATAGGCAGAAAAGTACTATTACGCAAAAGCCATCAATACATTACTTTTGTTTTTCGTTTCTTCTCAGTGCACTCGAGATGATTTAGGGCCTATTAGGCTCAAACATGACTAAACAATTAAGGCTACTATCCCTCGAGAAAATCGAGACAATGGTATTTCCTATTCAGTGCAAGTTTTTGCATACTTACGCATAGCACTCCATCACAATTTTTGGCATAAATGATTGTGAAAAGGGACCGTAGCCTTATTAATAAAATCCCATGATCATGATGATAGACAAACAAAATTAAGTAAGCGTAACCGGATAATTGTTATCTATTTATATAGTTTGCAACATACCTAGCCCAAGAGACTTGCTTCGCGTTCTCTGCAGAAACTTCAGCATTTTGATGACAAAAACTCTCCTTTGATATCCAGAAAAGCAATTGGAATATTTCACTTATAGTAATTCCTTTTGGTGTTTATAGCAAACTGTTGTATATAATCCAAGACATGCAGCTAGTACATCCGATAAGTTTATAATCTTTTCCAAAATGAATTCCATGATTCCCATAAGTCATTCAGACTTAAATTACATCGCAGTGACATCAGATGGTTCATTAACAAAGTTTGTATAAATAAATTTCCAAGTTTATATCAGAATCATTGAATTTCTCAACATCAGCGCAAAGGCTCGTGAACACCTGGCTTACGCAAACGTAACTAAATTGTGAGATTGTTAGATACATCCGCGGCTCTCGTCTTTTGCTAAGCTTCACGTGCGATCATATTCATCTTAAACCATGCAGCAGAAATACGTTTCAATTATTATATTCTCAAATGACAAGATAAGATGACACATTACTAACAAATTGAGCACGCTGTTGAAAGTAATCAATTTAATAAGGGCATTTTATTACAAACTGCACAAAAACGCTACCGGTCGTGTGTTATGGAGTGTTTTTCCCATAAAAAAAAACGTTGCTCCTTTGCCAAAGACAATACCTCATCTGACAGCAGTGATATACAATATTGTCTGATATCAATATTCTTCCTTTCGTAGCATTTCTTAAATGTCAGAAAGTCGATATAACCTGATCCACAATTCCAGACTTGTATACGTAGATCTAAATTTATCCTTCATGTCATCTGTCCAAATGCTAGCGAGAAACAAACGGCAGAAAAGTAAGAACGCCCACGTCATCGGTAGCAAAGTTTTGTCAGTATGCACAACATTTCGCCGATTTGCGCTAAATTATTGAAGCATTATACTCGTCGTACTCGATGTTCATTTCATGTCTGAAATATAATGCATGGTCATTACCCTGTCATCGTCTGGCGTATAATAGATCCTGATGGCTATAAAATGACCAGTACATGCTAGACACTGCATGCGAAGAATGTTTTATAGGAGTCGAGATCTCTTTAGCAAAGCCATAATTCTAAGATAAATATGTTATAAAACACTTATATGGTATGTGTCTTAGCGAGAAATAACAGTATCACGTGAAAACTTGACATAAAAATGAAGGACTTCATACATTGGAACGATAGGTAAAGTTATCATTGTATAATACTTTTATGTAGATATCATGTTTCAAGGGTGATTTACTACAATTTTAATATTAATAGAGTAATTTAGAATATTTTTAATAACAATAATATGTTAGTGACAGTGAGCAATTACACTATGTAATTACGATGTTTTGTATATTTTTGACACACACGCCATATACAATACATGTAGAATGTCGTTCATACGTGTTCACAGTTTCTGATTGGAAGATGGCACATTTGTCTCAGACAAAGTGACACCGACTGAAATTATATGCAAAAATCAAGAGTTATGGCTGTTTTTGTGTCCAAATTCAATGCATGTTTTATATCTGTCCTATTATTATACTATACTTATCGTACAAGGTATATGAAAAGGCATGATATATGACCATGACAGGCTGGAAATGAATGGATGATATAAAAATTGCGCAGGTATTTTAGACGGATCTCAAATAAACGTTAAAGAACAACGCAACACTATGAATAGGAAGTTTTCAAACATGTTGTAAGCAAGTATTCCAAGTGTTAAGAGATAAGCTAGCAATAGGATACCTCTGTACCTTCACAGTTAGAACGCCAAGTGCCGATTTGACCGTTAAAGGTCAACTTTTTACCTAGACGAACTTCGCTCAACGAACTACGCACTCTTGGGTACGGTGTATGCGGCAATCTCCCGCGTAATTAACAGGG
>JXSR01S006010.1:23453-38354 GCA_000969725.1 Ophiothrix spiculata
AATTAACCATAAAATTTACAAGACCGAACTCAGCTCTTTGTGTGAGTTATCAATAAAACGAGTTTACGAGTTACCTTAGTAATCTTTTTGGGCAAAAGTAATTTTGTACTAGTGTCAAAATATTACTTCGCTGGTTCTAGTTATTATTATTGATTACGATGTATGGTACATGTCCAACATATCATGAGATTAAAGCCTCTGAATTCTTTGTTTTGTTGGTATACCATGAGGATAAGTCAAAACTGGGGCTATGGGGCGGGTTCGCCCACTACCACACGGGGCAGGTTGATCCTATGGCGAATTTCCCCAAGATGGTATGATAACCTACTCAGACTCGAGCACAATAACATTTATGACGTTTTAACACGATTGTAATTCTTAACAAGTAAATAGATCCGTATAACAAGACGCAAGAAGTCTTTCACAAGACTGATAGGAAATATGTGGCATATATTGCATGCAGATAACACTGTAGGTCACAACGTATCCTTTTTAAAAGATAGATATTTTTTTAAATTTATTTTGGCATTTCATCCTAAAAGGACATTTTTGTATGCAGCACATTCCCGTGCTTCACTTAAAAAAACATAATGTATGAAATGTGTTACGGTAAAATGAGTACGACTCTTTTTTTTTTGTAAATGGGGCCAACTTGCCCCGCTGGGTGGGCCAACTTGCCCCGCATGCGGGGTAAGTTGGCCCTATTGACAACATTTTTTATTTTCTCTATTATTAAAAAACGATAAACCGCAGAGTCTTGGTATTTACGCAACACATAGTTCGGGTATATATCTATCTTGTGTAAAAAGGAAAATCTTCTAGACTTATCATTTTCGATTCAGGGGCGTTTCAATGAAAAGGGGGCAACTTGCCCCACCGTCCCCTATACAAACAAGATTTTGAAAACTCGACACTGTTTTTTTTTCATATATAAACTCAGATATCCATTTACTTGATTGTCAAAAGCAATAATTATTTGAGTCAGTTTCAAAATTGTCCGTACGCAAAAACTTAATGCAGTTGGATGTAAAAGAAAGGTGTCAAATCAAAGGTGACGCTTGTGTAAAGATTATTGTCTTTAACAGTGAAATAGATTAGATCTAGTTTTTTTAAACCGACACTTCTATTTTGGGTTCGCTATCATGGAATGTGATACATCATGAAAATATTGGAAAACGTGTCGAATCAAAGCTTAGCTCCTTTCCCTCTTTTTATCCTAGATCACATTTCAGGTATGGTATTGTTGAAAAGATTAAACCATGGATCTGTGAAATCGGTTTGATTTAATATCAAATGATCGAGCCCGGGGATCGAGCTCTTTGAAAAATATGTAAATATCATAGTATATATAGACGATATAGCCCTGCTAGAATCATCCATCACAGAGGCACTGGCACAGTTATCTATACTGCAGCAGCAGCAAAGAGCGTGGGCCTGACCATCAGTGTGCCCAAAACGGAGTACATGACTGTCAATTGAATACGCTAGAATAAGAACATCCCAACTCCATAGCTGCCTTCTGTTAATCATAATTATAAAATATAAATGCATACACATTTCTGAAAATGCTTTCTCATCACTAAAATAGCATTTCCATGTCAATATCCTAATCTTAGTGTCATATTTGACCTTGTAGTTTACTTTTTTAGACATTGTTAGATAATTGTTACAGTACATAATTGCTATATTAAACAGTCATAATAAGAACATCCCAACTCCATGAGCTCCTCTCTGCAACTATATGCTAGGAAAATTATCTAACAATGTCTAACAAAGTCAACTACAAGGTCAAATGTGAGGCTATGATTGGGATAAAGACATGAAAATGCTTTCTAGTGATTTGAAAGCATTTTCCGAGATTTATATGCATTTATATTTTACATAACTTGACAGAAGGCAGCCCATGGAGTTGGGATGTTCTTATTCTAGCGTATTACATTGCAAACCTCAGCCTCCACTAAAGGTATATGGTGAACCAATCAATCATGTCCCGGACAAAGATCTAACGATCCACATCTGGTCCACATTCTGGAAGTTGGAACCAATATGGAAAAGCCAAGACTCTCCATCGAAGCTAAAGTGAGACTATTCAACACAACATATGTGACGGTACTGTTATATGGCTGCGAATCGTGGGTTATCTCTAGCGACATGGAAAGCAAGATCAACTCCTTTGCTACACCGTGTCATTAGATTCATGCTTAATATCAAGCGAATCGATCATGTCCCAAATACACAATATATATGATGACACTAACACAGAACCATTAATTACCCGAGTGAGGTTGCGACAACTTACCTTCCTTGGCCATGTTCTAAGAATGCCAGAGGAAGAACCTTGTATGACGTACGCCCTTTACACACCTCCCCATGGAAGGAGGAAGAATCCTGTATGACGTACGTCCGTTTAAAGTAACACACCTCCCAATGGAAGGAGGAGACGAGGGCGACAGAGAACTTCTATTTGTCCTACATTCAAAACCTGCTTGGTGACAATGATAAACAAATGCTATCCAGATTCTGGCTCAAAATAGAAGTGAATGGAAAAACTATGTGATCGCCTGCAGCGCTGCCGAACGATGATGATGATGATTAAAAGTTAAAACTTATTTAAAAAGGTATGACACACAGTTAACAAAAACCTAATTCAGTTATAGTAGCGAATTTTAGACATTTGAATTGACTTCCATATTATATATTGCTCTTTAGTGTAACAGAAAAGCAACAAGTGCATATCACAAAACAGTCAAATGATGGTTGATCGTAAATTTGATGTCTAACATTATCTAAAACATAATGTTTGACACCATAAGGTGCCCAACTTAATACAAGCAAGTACGTCAGATTCATTCGCTCACTCTTTAATGACTGTGAAAGGAAGGCATTTTATACCAAAATTTGTACCCAAATAAAAGAAGTAAAGTAAATTTGGACATTTCAAATGAGATAGAAGATGAATTTCACCTTGTTAGGAGATGTCTGACTCTCTAAAACCTTTGTAATTTAATTGCTAAGTGATTTAGATTAAGCCTATGACATTAATCATCTTTTATGTCTTTCTGATAAAGTTGTCGTTATAGAAATTATGATGGCATGCAGACAATGACGATTGTCTGTTAGTATAATCTTATAAATTGCTAATTCTGTCTTCAAGTTACATTCGCCATGTGTAATCTTTTAGTATTCTAATTATTCTTTCATATTATGCACACTTTTTTCTCAGCACAATATCATGAATATTATATTTACATATTTTTTTATCTTTTTTAATTGATTTTTTTAAACTGAATTGGTTATATATCGCTTAGGAAATTTACGTTATGAGTACGCTCAATATTTATTTGGGAACCATTATCTGTGGGCATATCTTTGGTGGTAGTATACGACTGAAGAATTTTAATATGAAAACCACACTCATAACTCTTCCATTATTTTGCGCAATCAAAAATGAACAATTTCGAACAAGTAGTCGTAATTCTGTATTAAAAACTAGAATAAAGACAGGATCGAATCAGTGAAAAATACACCGAAGTCCTACATTTGTCAATAAATACAGTATTTTCAGACCACTTCGATTTTGTAACAACTATCTTTTGCTTGTACTTCAAATATCAGCCAAGAAGATAAAGTAGATGTTTTCCTCTAATAATAGAATTAAAATCAAATACGTATCTTCCGGTTCTCTGAAAATAATTATCATTGTACAAAGCTGCCGATATCTAACCAATATTTGTCCGTCTATGTGGCAAATATCATAGTGTGCTGGCCACGTGATTAAAAAGCACGTTAAACCTGTTATTCTGATATAAAATAGTGCAAACTACGATGTTGTGACAAAACGCTATTCTAACCTTGTGACACTTTACAACATAATATGATATGTGAGGCAACTGCATTTTACCCCATTTTGTAGTACTTAAAAACAACAGACCTAAGAAACCAACAAATAATGTAAACCGCGAAAAGAAAAAATCAGCTTCAAACTAAATTTACAGTCGATGTAAATGCTAGATCCATATCAAAACGCAATCCCTCTTGCGTTAATGAAAACCAGAACTTTGATTGCTTGACCCAATAAAGCTGTTTTATGTAAATGGGGCAAACCACACGAGAGCTCGGAATGTACACCGATGCCAATATGTGATGACTCACCCCGAATGGGGGGACTTTGCAAATGATATCAATTTTGATATCATCATTTCATCTGTTACAGCATTTTCTAAGCTTTAAAATGACACCTTATTTGTCGAAATTGTTCATATTTTAAAACAGAAAATCTGCTGGAAATTCTTCTTATTTTCTTTATTTTTTGCTACCTATTTTCACCAGTATCTTGAAAAGTGTTCTGTCGCAAAGTCCCCCTTTTCGGTGTGAGTCATCACATATAATTAAAAATTATGAATGCCAATTTGCCAATTATGAATGCCAATATAAATGCCAATTCTGAATGCTAATATAATTTACAATACTCACTCCCAATATAATTGCTAATTATGAATGCAACTGTAATGGCCAACAATCGATGCAAATATAATTACTAATTATAAATGCCAATGTAAATGCCAATATTCAATTGCAATATAATTGTGTCACGTGTTGGCATCGTTGATACCAGGTTAAAACGCTCACGACGCTGTATGAATAAGCAGTTCAACACAATTATATATATTATATAAAAATACTTTTATAAGTTAATATCAAAACTTTAGTTTCTCCTGGAAACTATTTCAGAGGAAATAATACATGAAAGTCAATATATTTAAATCAGAAATTATAGTTGCAACTTTGAATTTTAAAGAGCTCTGTACCAAAATTGTTTCAAAAGTTCCGACTTCCGATGTTAATACTCCGTTACTGATAAACTCGTAAAACCAATGATGACATTTCCTCGAAATGAAATCCTTATTAGAAAAGTTGACGTACCTTCGTCGCCAGAAATTAACTATAAATTGTTACCCACAAGAGTCTTGTGCAGTTCTTAACAAAAACCCGGTTGTAGAAACCAAATGCTGAAGTTGCTCCTTTAAAAGATACTTCTGCACTGGACTACACCATCCGACTCAAATGTCAGGCTCCAGGGCCCAAATCATACGTAAAAAGGCGGCTACAGATAAATAAGAGAACATACAAAATCCTCCAATAAAATCTGTACCATAATCAAATTTGAATGTCAAATTTCTAGCACTTATTTTATATAATTAGATACAGGTACTAGTATAACAAAAATGAAAAGGCTCGAAAATAATTCATGATCTTTAAATTCAACATAGTTGTACATTTAAATTGAATTTATAACATCCATAAAATTATCACTGAGTGTATTTTTATCAGTGATATAACAGGACCGATTTTTAATCCTTTTCTTTTATTGCACGTTTATTTTGGAAATGAAAAATATACATATTTTTACCATGCATAAATTGTGTTCTAAGATAAATACTTTTGAAAACAAAACAGAATTTCTTTCCTGTCTGGCAACATTTCTAAACTACCATTTGCGTTTGGTTTTTCAAACAAAAGATTTTTACTAAATTGCCTTGAAAATAGACATTGAAATATCCAAAAATTATGAGCTTGGACAAATTTATCATAAATTAAAATTTATTTGCCGAGACATACTTTGAACAGCAAATTGTTTAATACTTGCTCAAATAAAATTAAAATTGCAGTTTTGAGTGTTTTTGCGTCTCATAATTTTACTGGTTTCATAATAACACACAATCTTCCATATTTTACATTCCTATACAATTTACAATATTGTACACATAATTAAATTTCTCAACCCGCCAAATAAATACTCCAAAATACTTCTGAAACGTTCAACCACACCAAAGTGCCAATTTTACCATCCAATGTTTATGCAAAGCTATTATGCGCACACATTTTAAAAACTAGATAATCGTACCACTTTTCACCGCATATCATGAAAACTTAAGCACGTTAATTTTTCGATTACATGTTGCACCATACACATGCTCATACCACGACCCGAAAAGTGTATATTTAATAAATGCAACACATTAACGAAAATTTCAGTACAAACAATTTCTTACAGTTTACTACAAAATACAAGATTGGTAACTTACGTTGAATGAACATAAATGTTGACTTGCTGAAGGCACATGCTGAGACATCACCATGTTGCAGTTCCCAGTCCCGAGGAAAAGTGTTATCCTTGACTGGCCAACTAAATTTAGTACTAAATTCAGTACTACGAAGACTGTAGCGGACTTTATGTCCCCACTTTGTTAACTCTATTTTTCAGCTACCAATACACTACAGTAGACTGTGTGACTCCATTTAAAGCCACACTCCATGATGTCCATACCGTACTAAACTGGGAGTCGAACCAGCATGTTCACCTGACGATGTTACAAGCAACAAGTGAAGCTAGTCTGAGGATGCTCACAGTCCATAAGCATCACCATGCATGAGTAAGCCTAATCGACCCACCTATATTATACCTTGTCCATGGAACACAATACCCTTCTTTTGAGGTACAGAAATAAAATCAATTTATGCAAAGATATGTGATGGCCATTCCCTATGGCAAGCCCTAAAAGACATATATTTTTAGTATGGCATGGCAAAGCGGCCATAAATTTTAAAACGCATACCAATTTGGTGCGAACTCATAAAATATAAAATATAAAATTGCCTATATACAAAAATAAATTCCAAACACTGTGACAAATTGACCATTCTGAATGCAAATATAATTGTCAATAGTCAATGCCAATATAATTGCCAATTATCAATTATAATATAATTATGAATTATGAATGCCAATATAATTGCCAACTATCAATGCCAATTTAAATACGAATTATGAATGCTAATATAATTGCTAATTTTTAACGTCAAAAATAATTGAAAATACTCAATGCCAATACATTTGCCAATTCTCAATGCCAATATAATTTCAACTATCAATGTCAATAAAATTGCCAATATTCTATGCCAATATATAATTGCAAATTGTCAATGCAATATAATTGCCAACTATGAAAGTGTTTTTGAGATGAGTGCTTACGCGTTAGTTATTTTTTAAAGATTGCACAAGTGGATTTCGTTCTTTGCTGACTTACACCCAGGCGTTTTAATTATATAGGTTAACACGTATGCAGTAGACGTTTTTACGTTTGCATGTACAAAAAAATGGTGTAAGTTGCATTGGTTTCTAGGTTTACACAAATACGGCTGTGTTCAGAGCGCTTCAAAGCTCTAGTTTATTTCTTTCTTTCTCTCTTTCTTTTTCATTCTTTCTTGCTTTCTTTGTTTCTTCTTCTTTCTATCAACATTTCAACTGCCCATAATTCCAAGATGCTTACTGCTATTGCAACAAAACTTGGACAAAATAACAATGACCCAAAGTAAATTAAATCACATGAACTTGAGAGGTCAAAAGGTCGCGCAGGGGTCACAGAGGTCAAAAGAAAAGTGTGATTTTGTTTTAAAAAGTTTCAACTCAAACAGAAAACAAGCAATTGCGACGTGCTTTGGGCATATGAATTGTCTTTGGCCAGCGCACTAAACTTAAACCTAAAATTAAATTCAAAGGTCATTAATGGTCACTTCCGGGTCAGATTTGAAAATATTTGGAAAAATCGTCATAAATCAATATCTGCCAAGTGCAAGGTTGTATAATCATTCTACTTGCACATATAGATTGACAAAAATATACTAAACAAATCTAGGTGACATTTGACCCAAAAGGTCAAAGTTCATAGGTCAAAAGGTCACGCAGGGGTCACAGAGGTCGTAGTGTGATTTTGCTTTAAAACGTTTCAACTCAAACAGAAAACAAGCAATTGCGACATGGTTTGGGCATATGAATTGTCTTTGGCCAGCGCAACAAACCTAAACCTAAAATTAAATTCAAAGGTCACTTTAAAGGGTCACTTCCGGGTCTAATCGGAAAATATTTGGAAGAATCATCAAAAATCAATATTTATCAAGTGCAAAGGGGTATACTTATTCTACTTACACAGATAGATTGGCAAAAATATACTGAACAAATCTAAGTGACCTTTGACCCAAAAGGTCAAAGTTCAAAGGATATTTGATAGAAATTTGATATGGATGTTCTTTAAGACATCACTATAATCAACAAAAGTCGCAATGTAAAAATATGATACAAGTCTATTGTCAACCAATAGGTTTTTAAAAACAACCTTCGTATTTTCACCTGAGCCCAAAATGAAGTTTGTCGTCCTTATTTTCTGCTCGTATAAGTATATTATAACTAGTCTGTGTCACAGCCCGAGATAATATTTTGTACCACCATTAATGACTAATGTGCAAACTGTGCAATATATTAAGTCAGAATCTGGTGATTCTCGTATTCGGCGCTCGCGATCCTAGGGGAGGGAGGTGACAAACGCTCGTCAACTTGCTCCCCTTGGATCGCGCCGTTGGCCCCTTTTGGGGGTGACTCGCGCCTTCGACGCTAGTCGGGGGCATTGCGATGGTTTTTGACACAGACTAATAAATTGAATGAACTTAGTATTTTTATTAGATACATCTTTAGTTTTAATGTCTTTTAAGTAATAGAAGCTAGAATAATTTAGCACAAATACGATAAAAATAGATCTACTTCTTGCGAAATAATTTCAGGTTTAGGATGCAAACTAAAACCAGATCGATGCCCTATAGTCATGTCCCAAACATCTAGAATAGTAACTTCCAGGACCCCAGCAAAGGCTTTTCGCATCAGTTTATCAATTTCCCAAGCATACCAGTTACTTCGAACAAAATCTGACGTGTATTCCCTTGTATTAGCAGACTTTATAAATATCCTTACGTTCGGACTACGTTTTTTAAGTCGAGTTATAGCATCTTTGACTGACTGTAGTCTTGCCATATAATATTTCAAATTTGTTCCTGTGAAATGGGCCCATAAACTTAAACAGATAATCATGTTATCAATGTCTTGGTAAGAGTCCAAATGCTCAGACACATAGTGAATTGCATTAACTGGAATTTGTCTTAACGCTATTGGATACCCGTGGAATTTGAAATCAATAGTTATGTTTAAAGAGTCATTTATTGCACGATGTGGTCCAAATTTAGGCAAACGACTTCTGTATTCCTGAAGATGATCATTTAAAGCAAATCTGACCAAATATTCATACCATTGTCTTAACGTAGAATCGCCTATGAAATGCAATGTTGAATTTGCCAAGCAATCTAATATATTTTTGGTTTGAAAATGCGTGTTACTGCAGACGAGCGACGTCCATGTGTCGTTGAAGTAGAAGCCGGAGACTGTGTGTGGATTGGTGTAAAGACCAGCTGTGCAGACAGGGGTTTCAGTCGATAGACACGTACTTGTAGAAATTCCCTTATCCTCTGTTAAAAAGATGAAGATAAAGTTGCAGTTCTAATTTTAGGAAACATATAATAGTATAATTCATTATTCGTTCGTTCTTAACAATCATCCCTTTAAAGCATGGAGTACATAATACTGAGGGCGTGGTCAAGTAGAAAGGTGATCTCGAAAGCTATGCTTATCCCCAAATAGAGTCTTAGAGGATAATGGACAATATTCCTTTTAAATATTTACCTAGGGATCAAAATCCCATATTTGGGGTAAAACTGCCACGGTGAGTTAGTTTAATGTGTCTTATCTAGATGGGTAACATCACTAGGGTGAACACAAAATCAATCTGTTGTATGAGACCCTGCATCATCATAAGAAAGCAGAAAAGGTATACTTTGACCCATATCTGATGATGGGTTGTTTAGTTATATTCAAAAAGTATATTAATGGGACAATGGGAGTCATAACATTTAAAAGTGTCAGATTTTGTTTAAAATGGTCTCAATATGTCGTCTTGCTGGTATCAGAATATTCGTCTTGCAAAAATATCTTCACAAAGTAATATTTTCCAACGTTTCGTTGGTATAAAGCAAAACTCCTTATTTATAATTGGTGCAAATAACTTTATCTCAATATCTCGTTAGCTTCAGTGAAGTGGCTATACACAATTTACAGCACGCTATCCCAAGACTGGTCAAACTTACCGTCATGAACAATAATTTCGTTGTTTGAATCATTCACATATTGTCTGATAAACTGTGGTCTGGAAATAGAAGCGGATTTACAAATTAGACAATAGTAACTGCGAACCATCTTTTTTGAGGTCATTGTTTAAAATCGGAGGTGTTTGTTTTGGGCCGAGGTACTTTTCTGAGGGATTTTATAAGGAAATACTTCATTACACTTATATCTTGCTTAGGGTTGGTTCTTGTTTTTGGCAGACAGACTATTCTATGCAACAACTATCCGTGTGTAAATTATTTCCCCTTATACCCTAATGCACCTTGGGATTAGAACGGGGATTTGATGATATCATGTAGAATACTTTTTTATTCGCCACCGTGTCGAATATTCTATTATGAAATAGTCGTATTTACATAGATATGCGTGAGATTTTATTTAATAACGAATAAATATTGCACAAAATTGGCATAGAATATTCTATGGGAAGAAGTAACTAAGAGTCGACCCTTAAAGGTCTACATATCCATATAAGATAGAGGCGGTCAATGTATTCCCACACTTCAGCTGAGCGAAACACCTTTTTCAGTCCAGTGTATTTTCGACCCAAGTCAACAAAATGTATATAATTTTTAATATTTCTAAACTATATAATAAAAATATGAAATCCTGAAAATTTCACGATTATTTGAAAAACAGAAGTAATTAAAAAAAATAATTGAAAATCGCATAGCGTCAAGTTTTGACAAATATGAAAGCAGTGGCGACACATTATTAAATCAGACTTACGCCCGGGGAACTTATAACACATTATGGGAATTGTCACTCTTTTAATAAAAGTAAATACCTCTCGTCTGCATCGATATTGCCTAATGTTATTATTGATTAGTACAGTTCCATTATAGGCTTCATTTTCTAAGCGGCAAGGATTTGGCAGTGTAACGAGACGGGTAGTTCCTAGGCGACATTTCCTGCTAATCAAAAGCGTGGATTTTGGACAGAACTCAGTTTATTTTAGAATTTTTTTAGAGTATAGCATACACAATGTCATTAAATCGGATGCTATTTTAAAGAGGACTGACTACAGATTTTAAATTTTCAAAAAAAAAAAACCCATTCAAATACCTTAAAAGAATTGGAAAATGTATTCTTTTCTGTCTAAAAAGAGGAAATAATTTAAAATTTAGATCATTCGCATTTCAAACTGACCGTATTTTGAAGAGGAATCTAAAAAAAATCAACTTCAAATCATATAGATAAAGCACGCTCTAGAAAGCCGAATGTTTTGTACCTTTCCGCAAGACCCAAATATTAGCCATGGTAGCGGATCGATAGCAGTTACACAAAGGGAAGATTATACAGCAATCGGATACTGGCGATACGCACAGGTTCAATTGACTTTAACAATGTTATGTCTCAGATCAGGCTTTCATCTGCATCTGGAATGTCTCTTCACTGTTTGAGGAAAAACGTAAAGTTTACAGTGAAACTTTCTATGTCAGTCGCTTCTAGAAATGGAACAAAAGTTATGATCATATTTTGTCAAAATTACGTAGTATTTATTATTATTGTTAAATGCATTAACTTTAAGTTTACCATGATGAGCATGGGTATATATTTAATCCCTAATGCACAACCTTCGAAACAACCTTCGATTCGCAGATGACATCGTCCTGATTGCTGAAAATGAAGAAGATCTACAACAGATGGTTGACAGTGTCCATCTGTGGAGCTCAAACTTTGGACTTAAAATAAACATTGGCAAAACAGAAGTGCAAATTATCAGTAAAACACATTGTGATATCAACATCAACATTGGAGCATCAAAATTAAAGCAAGTGGACAAGTTTATATACCTAGGAGGAACCATTACCGAGGGGGGCCGCTGCACAGACGATATCAAAAACAGAATTGGGAAAGCTCTGGGCGCTATCCAAAAGCTCAACAAAATATGGGCAGCTAAAGACATTACCTGTGCCACAAAGATGGAGCTCTACAAGATCCTCATACTCTCTATCCTCATGTATGGATCAGAAACATGGACATTGAGAAAAGACGATGAGAATAGGCTACTTGTGTTCGAGATGATCTGTCTCAGAAAGATCCTGGGCATATCCAGACTAGACAAAATCAGAAATGCCATAATACGAGAAACCCTCGGGCTGGATGATACCATAATAGACAAGATATCTCAAAAGAGGCTCCGATATTTTGGCCATGTCAACAGGATGCCCGCCACAAGGTACCCAAAAATACTTCTGGGTGCAGCCGTCCATGGAGATCGGCCACGAGGGAGACCAGCCAAGAAATGGCTAGACTGTGTGAAGGCAGATTGCACAGAAAGAAACCAAGCATCCCTGACAAGTGCAACAAGAACATCACAAGACCGAAAGATCTGGCAAGAAGTTGTGAAGCAGAAGCCATCACAGGTCTCTCAGACGGTGTGGACGGCTTAGGTCAAGGTAGGTCAATGCACATAATGGAACGGTGCGTTTGAGCATGCGCATATGCCATTTTTAAGGACTTAGTTTTTTTCATGAACAAAATGAAAAATGGCCCTATTTCAAAAACCGTTTGCTTTTTTTCAGTTTTTCTTTCAGCATTGTGTTCAGAGTGTAAAATGTATGATTTGTCACAAGGGTTGTACATTTCTATTTAGCCGTGTGTCTCCATCAATCAGCAATAAGTGCAAATTTTGACTTTCTGTTGTTTTTGACCCCGAATTATCAAAATATCCTGAATAATTGATTTTTTTTATTGTTAAGGTTGAACACCGGTTCAACAAAACATATCAAGGAAAATCAAGGTGTTCACATTTGACCACCTCTATATAAGAGAATTTCGATCAGTCCAGGCATGACGATCATCGCGTAATATGATAAACGCGCGTGTGCGTGGTGCATACACACGCTTGATATAGCGCTAATGACACCAGGTCATAAGAAATCATTGTGTGAATTCTGAGTGATTGTTTTTAACCGAGGTATTTTTCTGACGGAGCGCAGCTCCAGAAGAAAAATACTGAGGTCCAAAACAATCACCGTTTTCTTAGAACATCGGGAATATTATAGCCAATGTAGAGATTGCCAATCAATTAGAAGGATAAACTCATAATGTCAGTAGGGTTAATATATTAAAATAGACTATAGACCCAAGCTTTAACTTACTTTACATAATTCTTAATGAAATCATCTGACAATATAGTACCGTGGAACTCTATTGCTGACCCTCCACTGCTATGCACTTTATACTGGTTGCAGGAAAACTGCTGTGGTTTTAAGCAAAACCAAGGAAACCCAAATTCATGGTCTGTAAAGTAACAGAATGTCATATTTGGGTATCTCATATCGGCTGGAATATACATATCGGTAGTTACATGACAAGGATGGGTTGATTTCTTCTTTTTTGCTTCCTTTCTTCTAAATAATCCGTTATATGAATACCTTGCGGGATATTTCTCTCGGAAAAATCTTAGATATGACACAATGTCACTGGAATGGACAAGACTGACGTTTATAACAATTTGCCCAGTCCATCGTGGAATGATGTTAACTGTGTATGTACCATCATCGTTATCAATCACTTCATCTACCACAGAACTTGCCCTTTGCGTCTCGTCTGTAACCCATACCCAAATAAAATCTCCACCGCAAGTTTTGTTTTCACCGATGGCATTTCGCATTTGTATTGTGATTGTTATCGTGTCACACAGATTGAATATTCTCTTGTAATTGTTTATGGTATAAAATGAATTAATGGCATCAGAGATGTTTCTCTTATCTGGTGGTGGCGAATAAATGATGGCTTCTTCAATTGGTCTTGTAGCTAATATTGGAAATGTCCACCTCTTCACAGGCTCAGGAGTGTACACATATTGTGTTGTATTCATCTGTAATATAAATCAAAATGAAATGAAAAAATATGTTAAGAAGGTATACTATTTCATTTAACAACTTAAACTTAGTCAAAGGTTGTTTGTAGATAGTAGAAATTTAAAAAGCATGCATGGTGCTGAAAGTCCATTAGATTACATTCACCGTATCCACAGAAATCGAAGAGTGTTTGGATTTTGAATATTAATTATGTTCAACCCTGTCATTTATAAATGGTTTACTACCTTCTATTTGCATGAAAATGTGCATGTCGTTTAACAGTTGTTTACTTTTGTATATATATTACAAAATGTCAAAATATGCATAATAGAGAGATGAAATTTTAGTTTGAAATGGTTAGATATCCGTCAACTCAGATTTAAATACTTACAGAAAAAAACTTGAACTTGAAGACAATACAGTCTAGCAGTTTCATTATGCTTATAGTTCAACGTTATCTTCAGCTAAAACAACTTCCTGCATCTCTGATTTGTAATTTTATTATTCGAGTTGATAAATTTAATTTTCCAATTTATTATTTCCAAATAATTATTTCCTACAAATTTGGGCTCATATGTGTAATTTGTTATCACAAACTGAATTTGAAAAGTTATTTGGTAATGCTTTTAAAGATTGATAAGTGTCCTCGTAAATGCCAATTTATACTTAGACTAACGCAGATGACTCCAAATGGTATGAAAATATAGCCTTTTAGGCTTATTTTTAGACTTTTTTTCCGATAAGGCGTGCAAGTTTTGTCTCGGAAAAACATACAAAATCATAAATCATGGTTTCTGAAGATGAAACAGTGCATGGGAGATGTTTAAAAATACTTGATTTTTGTTAACCATTGTATTCCCTATACTTTAAGATTACGTATCTGTTTGAGTCTTTTCTTTTAATATTCATTTTTGAGAAAATTTGTGTTCTTACAAATTTGATTTTTACACTAAATAAGGACCTCTACACATACTACACTGTGGTGTAGTATTTTCGCTCATAGTGTACCGCGTTTTGCGAGAAGCA
>JXSR01S006012.1:52369-66074 GCA_000969725.1 Ophiothrix spiculata
AAGCCTGTAACCATATTTAGTTTAAAAGTTTAAACAACTATTGTTTAATCATTTGAACTATGTGAAAGTTTTTATTTCAAAATATGCATTGAAACAAATATAAATTGTTCATATTAGCAGATCGCTCAGAATTATGTTTGTGGTTTTATGACTTAAATATAAATGTTAGCTCTGTAATAGAACTTACTAATGAGTACTATATTTTTAGAATGTAGGCTCTGGCACAAAATTACACAACTGAATTACTAATTAAATTGAAATAATTTAGCTTAGCGCTCAGTACACATGAATAACAATCAATAGTATATCGTAGCTGTAAGGTTTGCACATTTTCCTTGGTGCATTTTTTCCCATGGTTGTCTTGTCTCTGACAGAGTAGACACAAGACAAATGACACTTTGGGCCAATGTTTTTACAGATAATTGCACCAGTTTATCACTATAAGCCTTATAAATCAAGTTTGGTATACAGGTGATGGACTTAGTTCATCATGTCCATCCTTTTATTGGAGATATTTGAAAAACAGACATTTTTAACGCCATACCCTTTTCAAGAATTATTGTTTTATTGATGTGTGCGACTGCAGTAGCGCATGCTGTATGGCTTAGCCTGCAGTCAAGTCTCTTCTTAATGTGATAAACCGTCTTCTTCTTCTTAACAGGATCTATGTTACAAAACAGCTTCAAGACATGTTCTTCAATCCGAAGCTACTCTAGACGTGGCCCGTACTCCTAAATTGACTCTATCCTCTTCTTACCTTCTTAGTGATCTTGGATAAGTATTCGTTATGATGTGTTCCCTCAAGCTGGCGAAAGCCAAAACCTGGCGTTTACATTTTCATATAATTGTGACAGTCTCGTTCCGTAAAATAATATACGCTTAATAGGAGGAACAGAATTTCAAAAGCGGTAGACTATAAGGGTAATTATCTTTCGGGAAACATTTGAGAAAATCGCAAAAAAAAATAGGCATTCAAGGAAGAGGAAGTAGGGTATAACGCTTTTAAAAAAATTATCTTTTATATGACTGAACATTTACCAGGAAACTTGGAATGAGCATGTGCCTACAAGCGACAAATCTATTAGATTTAGATATTTTTGAATAATAATGGGAGATAAAAGTCATACACTGCAAGAAAGTTTTTTTTTCATCAAAAATATCCCAGAGTATGAGGATATTTTACATTTTAAGGCTTTCTCCTAAATTGTGAATAAGGTTAAATAAGCTGATATATTTCTTTAGTCCTACTGATAACCCTATCTATGCGCAATTGAGGATCCCTCGTAAATGAATGGCGATAATGCATGCATTGTATTTTTTTATTATTAGTATTATATTTTCAATGTTTGCTCTCATTGTCCTCTAATGTCATGCCTCATATTTGAAGATTGTAATATATAATAGGCCTCATCTCGTTTCGACAGGTAGGAACTGCTAGCCTAATAAGTCATTCCAGTATTCTATTCCTACGATAATTATCTATGTTCTTGTTCTCTCGTTATCAATTAATCACCGGGATGATATTTTTTACAATATTTCGGGAAAGAAACATTACTTTTATTTTCAGCATATTACGTATGTTTTTCTGGTTATCTAACATAATGTAATGTAGCATTACCCTTCGAAGTACTTGAATGTCACCAGACGAGTTTACCCTAAGACAGTGGTTCGCCTAAGTTTCAGCTGTTTAGTTTCCTGTCATATGTGATGACTCACACCGAAAGGGGGGACTTTGGTTTCGACATCAAAATTGAGTTTTTGGTATCATGAGAACGATTAGAGTTTCACAAGTAATTTGGTACCTCAAACATTTCGATACAACAATCCGTTTTGAAGATATGACTATAATTTTAGTAAGAGCGTGTTGATCACTTTTCAAAAATAGCAATTGGAGAAAATAGTCTTTAAAGTTTGGGTTTATGAAAGCATCAATTTTATTGATTACTATTCAACTATACACAAAACTCCTTAGCAACGGGTACTTAGGAGCACTCAATCATCATCAAATTTGACACAGACATTGTCAAGATACATATCTTTAATTCAATTACAAAAATATGGCAAATTAGGCATATTTTTAATTAATATGGATGTTTTTTTCTTCCGATCACAAAATTGCGAAAAACGAGATTGACATGGTGTTAGAAAATTATCAAGAATCATATTTGTTGCAATTTTATAGAAAACGGTTTGATAGGGAGATTTTTAAAACTTTGTAAATTCATAATATCACAAAATCTCAATTCACCCCCAGACGAAAATTGTACCACTTCTCAACTTCAAAGCCTGATATCTCAGTTGGCAGATCGTCGCAAAGTCCCCCTTTTCGGTGTGAGTCATCACATATGGGATGTATTGACATGGACTTTTTCGTATAATATATATGTGTGGTGCTCTGGCATAATGAGCGGAAAGTCGCGATTGAAGATTTTGAATAAATGGCTGCTAAAGTTAAAATATGATGAAAAGATCAAATTTCGTTTTTTGACATAAAACAAATAAATACATTAGTGTTAACCTATATTTCACGTTTTGAAGGTCAATTACGCCGGGAAGTGTATTTATTCACGGGTAATTGATCGTGTTTTGCTATTATACACTATAGTAAACAGTAACTTTAAAATCGATTTGCGACAGTTTTTTACTGCCAGATTTTGAGTGGACTGCCTTTTGTTTCTATCTCTAAATACAAATTGTCGAAAGAAAGTATGACATATTATATATCATTCGAAAGCTGAGACTATAGAGAATTAAAATATGCCATAAACTCAATTTTGAAAATCGCGACTTTCCGCTCATTATGCCAGAGCACCACACATATGTTATATTTGAGCGGTACTCCTGCAAAATGAGAGGAAGGTCGCGCTTGATGATTTTGAGAAAACAGCTACTTCTGTACTAGAGTTGGATTGAATAAAATTTGGATGGAAATCGCATCTATGGACATTTTTCCAAAAATGCGTAAGACGTGGACAACATATATTACCTTGAAATGTTAACCTTCGTCTAAGCTATTTTCTACTACGTCGGATTTTTTTTATCACTACAAATGACGCAAAGGATGTAAAAAATACTTAGATGCCGGGGTCATTTTTTTTTGCGTTTTGGGGCAATCAACGACAATCCGTTAGGAGGGTTGGTAAATACCCAACCACCCTTTAGATGGAGGAGGAATTAATTCTATTGGTTTTATCATACAAAACTTGCATAGATATTTTTAACATTATGTGTGCCTAGTCTTAAGTGTATTGCGTAACAAGAAATAATGGATGTTGCTGCTTTTCCATGAAAAACCTCACAGAAACCAGCTATTCAGGTTGAACTATGAAAATACCTGTTTTTACCTGTCAGTAATTATTTATGTAAATATGATTTTATAGGGAAATGGAAGAACGCAAGGGTTTCATCAGTTTTCATATCTCAATTAATAGTCATAGAAATAAACGTATTCTTGCATTATGGCTCTTTTAAAAACGTCTTATCGACCACATCTGTAGATGAACCATTTTAAGGAGAAATAAAGTAAAAAAACACACACTTGAAATCAAAATATGTTGTTTTGATACAATGCATCCTTCTTGTGACAAAATAAAATGACCTTTCGATATATCAGGATGCCTTTAGACATCATTCATCATCACTAAAACACTTTATGAATGTTTATGCTAAGAATACCGATGGGTGATAAGTCTAGCCAGGCAACATTTATGAATCAACTCAAACATATATTTCAGCAGTGTTGCTTTTATAGAAGGGGAAAAATTAATAAGTCGCTATTTACCCCCCCCCCCCCCACCATGGTCAATCACATTTGAAAGTGAAGAAGGTGAGCGACAGCGACATAAGTAGTACAAGCGTTTGGTGATGGGCTTAGTATAGAAAAAGGACCCTTTTGAAGGAGACATCCCTAAACATCCTTGAGTTTTGAAGCCGTCACTTAGCCGGGGTTTTTTTATTGGGTAGTTTACCCTTCTAGAAAACTTATGTACTGACCTGTTATTTCAAAACGCAAATTGCCAGCTTCTTTTTAACTACCAGCCTTGATGTGTTAATGATGGCATATTTTATTGGCTAAGCTTTACATTTTGGTATGTGTTCATGCGTTAATAATGTAAAAGTAATATTGTAATCTTCATTATTAATGTTAGTTTTATATTGGTTTTAAGACATGGTACACATATTTTTCACAACTCATAATGATATTAGAGATGTCTGGTATAGGGGTTAAAATTTTAATACCGTAACACAGAAGTGTCGTTTTTGTTTTATAAATGTATATAAATATTGTACTTGTAGTAAAGCATCTCAATCAGAAAACAAATTCCCTGATATGTGATGACTCATCTAGAAAAGGAAGACTTTGCGAGATAACACTTTTCACGAAACAGGTAAAAATAGGCACCAACAATAAAGAAATAATACGAATTTCCAGCAGATTTTCTGTTGTAAAATTTGATCACCTCGATCACTTTCAAAAAGTAAGGTGGCATTTTAAAGCTTAGAAAATACTGCAACAGATGAAATGATTAATTGATGTCCTCTGCAAAGTCACCCTTTCGGGGTGAGCCATCACATATTTGCTGGTTAAACATACAAGTTTATGTTGGGAATTTCAAACGCTCAAGTAGCGATTAGCCAGAGAAATACTTGATTGTCTTTAATATCACAATGCCAAAAAAAATTAAACAACACAGCAGAAACGATTAATGTAATCGGAGAAACATTTTTCTGTCTGTCTGAGACCTCTTTGATGAACTCTAAAGTCAATTGCAAACTGTATGACCTTTTTATTGATTCTTTAATGACCGAACCATTTGTTTTAAAGTGATGAGAATAAACGTCAGCATAGACAGTTAATGGCACTTGACAACGCGTGAATAATATTGACTTTGCCTGGATGGTCAAGTGGCTTGTGGCTTAGTATAAAATATCATTGTTTACATCTTATGTTTTAACGTCATTAAAACTTATATAATACTGAACATTTTACACTTAACGGACAATGGGAGGAACACCAGTTTCCTCTTAACACTTAACACTGCAGAAGAAGGTTCTCGCTTTTAACGCCGCAATATTTCGGGCGGTTAATTTCTGTAATTGCCTAAATAGTAGTTGCGCTTCTTTTGGAGAAAAACAAATACGATCAATAACGTCGTTCTTGAGCTCATTAGCATAAATTAGCATAGGGAGGGTGTGCAAAAAAATGATTTGCCCATTAAACCGCCCGGAGTAAAATTTTCCAAATTGTATTTCAACAATATCAATATATTCATGATTTCCAAATTTGAGCAAAAAAGAAAAAAGAAAAGAAAAAGGAAGTGCGTTTTCCAAATGTTGGCCAAAATCGAGATGGCGCGAATCTTACTTGTAAATATGATATTTGGCCGCCATTTTGAAACGGCATAAATATGGTTATGATAAGTGTACCTATATATGGTGTAAAGATTATTAAATATTTTGGGCGGGAACGTATCTTATGCAGTTAAGTGTTAATTTTAAACAAAGGCTAAATTACTTGATATCTGTCTTTGTTCCTATTAATTATTCTGTTTATTTACAGTAAAATTGGGGTAGATTTGTAATACGTAGCTTTTTTTGTGCTTGCAACATAGATCCCCCCCCCAAAAAAAAAAAGACAGGCTTCATAAAATATAAAGACTCAAAAATGTCATTCTGTGCATCGCTATTTTATTATCAGTGTTTCCTATTACTTAACTTAAGGTTATGCTCCTAATTTTAAATTGCAACTTGATTATGATTTAGTTTAGTAAATAGTAGTATAGTAAATTGCTCACATCTCCGGACGTCCAAGACATCGATTTGAACGTACCATTGGCCAGGAGAGAAGATAAATTTTAAACCCAATAATCATTCCAGCCATTCAGAAAAACTGGTTTGTTTGGTATGTATGCAAACATCGGTGTTTTTTTTTTTTTTTTCTTTCTCTCTCTGTGAAAATACGTTTTAATGCAAGAGTCTACTGGATTATTTTAGTTTGCAAATTGCTTTTTTGCTTTTATAGGCCCTACTAATAATTTAAGGTTTCAAATTACTTTTTTTCTAATATAGGCCAATTATTAAAAAGACCCATGTGATTTTTCAATAGGCCTAATACTGATAATTGAAGGGGAAAAAAGACGTTTACACTATTATATCGTATGTGTAGGGAAATTATTTTTTGATAATTTTCAATTCTATTGGTCACGAATTTAAACGATTTTCCCAATTATGCCTACTTACATTATTATAAAAGACAGATTGACATGCATAAATTATGTGACGCTCGTCAGAGAGTGACATGATTTTGTTTGCCTAAATCATAGATAGATGGTGCAAATTGCATTCTCCATTACAAGTTTTTAGAATGTGTACCCAACCGTTTTAAATGAAAAGATGATTTACCTAACATAGCATGTGTGATTACATTTTCTAAAAAGAGCAAATAATTGTTTTAACTCAATAGCTGCCCATTTTCATCAGAAACATTAAACATGTATTTACTTTAAATCCAACAGTAGTAAATATAAATTGTTAAAGAAGAGGCAGCCAATTTAATTTATCTATATTTTTAATTTTCATCCAAGGATGTACCTTGTTACCTCTTCTCCACTGTCTCCAGCGAATTTAGTCCGGAGATGTGGGAAATCTACTTTAGTAAGTAGTAAATATTTGGGGGGCAAACAAAGGGAATATGATAAATCCTTGGGGCAAAAACTTTTTGAGCGAAATTGGTCGGAGGAAAATATGAGTAACATTTTTAAATTGCGGAAAGTGTCGTCAAATTTCAACAAAAAGTCAAAATATAATCTTACAATTAGTATCTAAACTATATACTAAATAATGGTAGCACTGGTTGGAAATACTGGTATTTTATTCTTATAATAATTGATATTCTTTTCATTTCGCATTTAAAAAATACAATTCAGTTTAAAGGTTATCTTTCTGTTGTCGCGTTACTGTTTTTTGAATTCAGAGCATGGGATAACAATCATTAAAACAGTTCGACAAAGAAATGCTGCTTTAACATATCTTAAACATATTCTAAGAATAGCATTTACTATCTATAGTCAATGCATTATAAAGTTGCTACAAAACCTGTAATATCCCATAGAGGAAGGAACACAATGGCACAAATAGTTAAGACATGATAAGAAAACTTACTCAAATCTTACATAATGAAATATGATATCTAACATGGAGTTACTTTAATGTCACCAGACATATTTACCCTAAGACACAATGTTCATCTACGTATCAGCTGTTGCTCGTTTCCCGTCGTATGGAAGTGTTGACAAGGATTATTTCGTATAATATATTAACTATGGGTTTATTTTCTAGTCTCCTTTGTGTAAACCAACTACATGTATGCTATAGGTTTGTGTATGGTGGTATCTGTTACCAAATGTTGAATACTCTTTCGTCGCAATGTTATAATTAACGCATAGAAAGACATGACTTCATCAGTTTCAAAATTTCAAAAGTAGTCTATATAGAAATTGTCCAGTAGAAGAATATTATGCACTAAATATACACAGTGTGTCCTAGAATGAAGTTATCAAGATTTCAATGCCGCGTAATTCAAACACTATATTATCCCAGATAACGAAAGTTAGTGACAATTATGCCTGATATCTCGACTTGCATTAGTGCAAAAATATAGAAAATCCATGAATTAATTTATAGTCCATGCATTAATTTTCTAGAAGTGAGCGTTTGAAGCTCCAAAGGAGTTTGAACACTTTTTCCCAGTTTGGAGAGGTCATAAAAATCCAGTTGTAATTTTCAGCGGAAGTATGCGAGCAAGGATGCCACCTTTTACCAATATATTTGTTTTGTTTCACATATTGCTTCTCCTTGGTGATGCCTTGGACATTTGACTCTTGGACATGTTAAATAAATCTTTCCATTGTTTCAAGGATACCTGCACTTTGCACTTTTGGTCAATCGTGATACTCTTTTCTCCATTGAAAAATGATGTTTTATGTTTGCTTTGCATTACCATATTCCTACAACCGGGTACCAGCCCTTTAGCGTGCCTTTAAAGGGCCCGCTAAATGATTTTCCTAAACGATTAATTAATAACATTTATCAAATGATTGTTACATATGAAAAGGAACCAGATATAGGTTAAGATATGGTCACAATAATCGTACGATCAGCTTACGAGCAGTGTTTAGTCCATTTTATAGGACCACACGACGCCCTCGCTGCTCGCTTTACTCACTGCTAGTGGTCCTTTTAAACGGACTAAACACTGCTCATAAGCTGATCGTACGATTATTGTGACAATAGCTTTCAAAAAATCTTGAAAACAAAAATATTTATAATTGAACAAATATTATCATGAGTATGTATGTAAAGATGGCGTTCTTCGTTGCCGTGGAATTTGTACAGCTTACCCAATCTTTGAAAAGTGTATAAACTACTGTGGAACTTCAAACGCTCACTTCTAGAAAACTAACGCTTGGATTTTATTTATTTTTATTTATGCACAACAGCAAGTCAAGACATAAGACATGGTTGTCACAAAGTTTTATTGTCTGGAATAATTTAGTTTTTGAATTATGTAGCGTTGTAATCGTTATAACTTTATTCTGGAACACACTGTAGAGTAGCGACGACAACCGAAATAATCCTTTAGTTTTTCAGTTCCAAAAATTCATTTTGTTTTTCATTTTCATGTATTGGACGTCAAAAAAAATAGCCTGAGGTACCTGGATCTCATTTTTGCAAGGTGTTGCATGAGTTATTTTTTAATCACTCTATAGATCACGTGTATCGTTCATTATCGTACAGGATTGGTGATTTCTTACACCCTTGTATAAAGTTATCATGTGTCTTAGCCACCATATGTTTTTTGACTTGTTCAATGTTTATGCCATTTATCACGTCCAGACAACTACAAGGAGTTCTATAACGTTTTGTCTCAAGATGAGGTCAGATATCACTTTGCCCCAGTCAGACCAATTATTACACAACATTTATATCAGATAAGGTTACTTCCAAGTCCCTGTCTCTTATACTTCATTGACTAAAAAGCTGCCTCCTGTCAAAGATTCTATATGAACAAACTACATCCTGAACATCAAAAAGCTGCCTCCTATCAAAGATTCTATATGTTCATCCTGAACATCAAAACATTTATTTTTGCAGATAGCAGCTTTGAGCATCATTTGTATTGATGCATATAAACATTATTAGCCATATCCTTTGATAATTAAATTAAGACACCATGCATCAACTGACACATTACAATCCAGCAAGTGTCCTAATTATCTTGCATGTGTCAGTTCCCTTTTTTCAAACATGGTCCTATATTTTATCATGTTTTCTAGTATGTAGAAATGTTTCTATTATCACGATTATATATCAGTTTTGTTGACATTGTGCAAGTAGCATTTTATAAAAGTTTGATTAAAACACTGTTATTTGACTATATACAGTGTTTGTTTGACTAAATGTTATATTATAACATATAGATTACATGAAATTCCAGTAAGCCAGAATTTTAATTATATTTAGGACAGACGTTTTTATACAGTTATTTTTTCTGCGTGGTTTTCAGAGATTCTATTGTACGTTATAATGAGCATCGGTTGTGGAAATTACAGAAATCTGGGATGGACTTATCCACAACCGATGCTCATTATAACGTACAATAGAATCTCTGAAAATCACGCAGAAAAATAACTGAACAAATTTAAGAGTGCCATTTTCCCTTTGTATTTCAAATTTAAGAGAGGTTTCAGAGTGCAAAAAAAATCAAAAAAAAAAAAAAAAATCAGCGTATATTTTCAGCGCAAAATTCCCCTAGTGAGCATTTAGTCCGTTTAGAAGGACCAAGGACAACGAGCAAAGCAAACAGCGAGGGTGTCACATGGTCTTCTAGGCAGACTAAACACTGCTCGTTATTGTTCGTACGACGTATTGTGACCATAGTCTAAGCACGTCTCTGACAAATCCTCATTAAAAATAATGTGGATATGAATAACAATGGTGAAATTCTTTGTATGTTTGTACGGCAGCGGTACGGCAGCCGAGCGAACGCTGTACGAACGCCGTGCGGCAACCGTATGCAGGTATTAGCAAGGCATTCGTAACAAACATTTGATGTGACAAATGACCAGGCTGCGAACTTAAGAACTGGATTTGATCGTACAATGTTCTTTGGGCGTTTGTACGATGTTCGTACGAAACGGTCAAAACAACTGATCGCAGCTTGTTTGTAAGGCGACCAGTCGTAAGGGTATTTTTTAATCTTTTTTTAAAAACAAAACTCATTTTTGTCCAGGGGAAATAAATTAATATTGCCCTGAAAATAAATTTCATAAAAATGAACATTTGTCAAATATTTGTACAAAAATAAACCTATTCTTGCAAACGCCGTGCGAACGTCGTACGAACCTCATTCTTAAATGATTCGTAGGTATCTTTTTTTCGTACGAACATTGTGACCGTATTTTAAGGTATGTCACAGAGGACAGAAAAAAATTGTATTTGGATGACTCAGTTAACCCACCAATTTTGGTTGATCTAAATATACACGGTTGCTCATATATGTTTTTATAGGTAATCTAGTTGGGTGTGAAACGGAGCTTCGAATGTGATCAATTTTTTCATGTACTGGTAGGGTACAACAACACAAAAAAGTCAAAAAATGTGATTTGACAAAGCCTTGGTCTAGGTTACTTTACCACTTAAAAGGTTTTGATGATGTCATATACCGCCAGGGACCATTCGACGTTCACCACAACCCTATTTTTGTAAACTGAGGGGCGTTGAAGGACCACTTTATGATTTGGTCCCAAGCATTATCTTGACGCAGTCTCGCGTGACCAAGAAATTACATCTCCTGCTTATCACCCTATTATAGATGACCACTCAACGTGAGTAGTAAAGGTCGAATCAAATTTGACCTTAAAAAGCCCCGTTTTTTTACCCTTTTGTGTTGTTGACACATGTCATAACATGAGAAAAATTATCACATTTGCAGCCCTATTTCACACTCAACTAGATTACCAATCAAATCTGACCAAAAGCAACATACGTTTCCAGATATTTACCTCATTATTCGACCTTTACATAAAAAGTGGTAAAAAATATTTTATTCCAACTTTTTGAGCAACTGTGCAAGACAAATACCACGATGACTTGTCCGAGCAACCATAACAAATGAAGGGTTATAATAGCGCGTATAGCCAGTTTTGCTGAAAATTGAATCTCATTTCTTGAGATTGGCTTGAATGGGCTGTTAACGATTAGTTTAAATGATCTAGTATACGATGCGTAATTTCTCATAATTCTTTTTACTTGTAGCGCAAATGACATTTTCCAAATTGTTCAGGTGGTGCAAGATTAACGAACACATTTCACACCATTAGGTAATTGCAATCATTTAATGCAACATTGAAGACATTGTGCCATATATCATGAGCATTTCTATCCTTAGGGGTATCTCCTGGCAAGGCAGAAAATGAAAATCAATTCACTCCTTCATGCTCGTAAATAAATGAATACCCTGTGGAGATAAGTTTTCTCCTGCCACTTGAATTGCATTAGTGGTTATCTTTATCATCTTAGTTTGCAATTAAGAGTCTATCAAAGTTCATTTAAGAACTGGGTTCAGCGGATAACTTTAGTGTTATGGGGTAAAAATTGAATTGCTGTACATTGCTGAGTCTATTTTGAGTGTAAATTATCTCCTCTAACTAAGATTAAGTTTTTTATGGAACAAAATATACCCGCCCTAAAATTACACCACTTGCAGCAATTTTTTAAGAGGTTGGTGACTTTTTATATATTGTTCCGGGTGAAGTATCCTGATGCAGCATCGTTTATATTCGATTTAACCTAATATCAGTCAATGGGTATAAAGCTAAGATAATCAGTGGAAACGTGATTGCCATAAACTAGATTATATCTATTTCAACCATGTCGCCACGATCTTTAATATTGTAATATTTTCTATATTAATTTATGATGCACAATGTTAATTAGCAAATTCGCAATCCAAAAAATATCCTTACTTGAAATTACCGTTGCAAAAGCGCCTTACCGAGCTTCGAACTGACAGTTCATGGTACTGATCTAATCAAAGCTTTGCCGGTAACTTATATGAATGTTAACCAAGTCGTAATCTCATTAAGTTGCTGTCTCTTGTTCCTGAACTTCCCGCCTTTAGTCAAAAGTTATTTGTACAGGCTGTAGACTGGCTTAGTCTTTCGGTAGAATGCCATTTTGTATGTACCTGATGAAGGAAAATGAATATTTAAGAATACTCAGGGCGTAACTGCCATAATCTTTCCATGCAAATATATAATATCCATCGTTTTGTGTTGAAATACCTGCGGTTCTCAATTTTGCAAGGTTTTGCTTTAATGATACACTAATTCGCATTAAGTTATTTTGTGCACTTAATTATCTGCAAAATGATCTTGATTATAATGTACTAATGTTATCTATGTAATTTTATTTGGTGATTAAATATGTTTATTCCCAAACTTAAGGCTGCTAGTTTCTCAGTGAATAATCATGTCTTTTTTCATGAACGGGATACAAGGTCAAATCTGGTGAATATTAATCCTAATTAATAATATTTGTTTTGAAAAAGTAGTCATTTATCCCATAAAATCGAACTTTTTTGGTCCGGTTTTGTGACATTATAATTACATAACATCTTGATCGATTGTCATGATCGTGGTATTCATGATAGAAAAAGGAGTCAATACCGTGCACTTTTATAGGAAGGCTACCAAACAACTAAACATTTCAAAACCACAGGGTGAGGGAGACAAAAGAAGCGTCAGTAAAAGCTGTGTCACACATCACCGTACCGTTGCGAATAACGTACTAATAACGCACACTGTTTGGTAATCCATATACATGTATATATTTCAATGGCCAAACCAGTGTACGTTATTAGTTCGGTATTCGTACGTTTCGTGATGTGTGACAGAGCCTTAAGGCGGTGTCACACATCACCGTACCGTACAAATAACGTACTTATAACGAACTTGTATGGTAATCGATATTACATGTATTTCAATGACAAATCCAGTGTATGTTATTAGTACGTTATTCGTACGTTTTGTGATGTGTGACACCGCCTTTAAGGCGGTGTCACACATCACCGTACCGTACAAATAACGTACTAATAACGAACTTGTATGTTAATCGATATTACATGTATTTCAATGACAAATCCAGTGTACGTTATTAGTACGTTATTCGTACGTTTTGTGATGTGTGACACCGCCTTTAAGACAATGGTTATAATTCGTGTTAATAATGATCTGACTATTTTATAATAGTCATGACCGAGCGACCAATTATTGTTCCATGCCACAAGTCTATGTTATTAAAATAAACCCAATGAATTTTAAAATCAACAGCGGATTCTTGGTGTTAGAAATATAAGATCCTACACACACACAAATATGTACTGGATTTTCATCACCAAGCCTCCATTATTATTAGAATATACATTGGGATTATTATAAGGTTGTATGGACTTAAAACATCCTGCTATTCCATGTTTGACAGATCTGTTTCGTAAGGGTCATGGGGACCCTCACTCATCAGAAACAAAATGCAGAATGAACTTGATACAAAATCAAATCATATTCCTAACCATAAAAAACAAATTACATTAGCATATGAATAGTCAATTGGTCACATGGTGATTGATCCAATGTCAAATACATAT
>JXSR01S006013.1:37029-49249 GCA_000969725.1 Ophiothrix spiculata
GAAATTTGAAAAAACCATCTATCCCAAATACCAATTTTCAAGAAAAAGGGACCTATCCATATACTAAATCTCCCAAATTTTGAGTCAAATATATTTAAAAATCACATAAACCTTAGATTCTCAAATTTTGTAATTTAAGAAAAAAATGGCCAAAGTTTGGAATATTTTGAAAAGAAAACCTATCAAAATACCAAATTTTGCGAAGAAAAAGGACCGATTAAAATACCAGAGAATCTGATTTTGCTACCCGAATTTGCGGCACATCCCCATAACCCCTTTTGTACCAAGTGGTCCCCCTGGATAAGGATCCCTTTGATTAAGAGGAAGTCCCTTTGTTGTCATTTGCTCTCACCTTCATTGAATAGCATAGGATGACCTTGGCATTATCAGATAATTTACATCTGTACAAATTTCCTCAATTACTTTTGATTTGTATGCACTGGGGGGGGGGGGGCATTTTAGTTTGGGGCTACAGTAGGGCCAAGCTTTTGAAGGGACCTAAATAAAATATACTTTCCCTAACCTTATCAATATACATTTCTTGTTTTCAAAAAAATATTGACACCTTTAGTTGTCTTTTATCTTCCAAAGTGGGTCACATGCTGCCTTGCATATCGGACATTTTCTGTGAACGGTGTAGACAAGTACAGGTGTCAAATATATCCTGGGTAGGATTTTAGATTCCTATGAAAATGTAACCCCTTTCATATATATGTCAGGTGCGGTATACACACATATTTGGTGGATCCAAACTAATATGATACTACCACCCCCTGTCAAATATTTGTAGTCAGGCGAGTACATGTTTGGTGGGATCCCAAACTGATATGATAGTGGCGCCCCTGTTAGTTGTCAGGTTGGTCCATCTTTGGTGGGATCCTAAACTGATATGAAAGTGGCGCCCCTCTAGTTGTCAGCTTGGTCCATTTTTGGTGGGATGCCAAACTGATATATGATAGTGGCACCCCCTGTTACTTGTTGTCAGGTGGGTACATGTTTGGTGGGATCCCAAACTGATATGACAGTGGCGCCCCTGCTAGTTGTCAGGTTGGTCCATCTTTGGTGGGATCCCAAACTGAGATGATAGTGGCTTCCCCTGTTGGTCCATGTTTGAGGCTCATTCAGGATATCCTTTAACACAGTATTATACATCCAATTCAGATGCAATAGAATTGCTGTCTTTACTGTAGCCAAAAATAATGATAGAACTGATCCAAATGGATACATTAAGAATTAATTGTTGTGAATGTAGTAAGGTTGTGAATGTCAGGAATTTATATCAACGAGAAAATTAAATTTCCTATTCAATTTGTTTTCATGACACATTCGAATTGTACTCTGTTTTCAAAGTAAAGTGACACCAAGATCACATTTGTGGGTCAAGCTGTTCAGATATTAAAGATTTTGTCCAAAAAATTTGGCGCTATTTGAGCTACAAATAGGAGTAAATTAGAAAAAATGTCAACATAAGGAATTTCCAGGCGTGTAAAAATGACAAACAAACTAAGAAACTGATTTGTTTTAAATATTTTTCTTCTACCAGTACCTGACAGTAGTTAAGCGTCCAAAAAAATCCCATGTCTCACTTCGTATTGAAAGTATCCGCTCAAATTTGAGGTCATTTGTTCAATTTTTAATTATTTTAAACATTATTGAACCTGTCAATGAAGAGTCTAAAGTGAAGGTACTTGAACATAAATTTCAACCCAGCACAGATTTTTCAACACTAATTGACATCCCTAATTTTAATGCTTGGATACCCGAAAACATTTTGTATGGGATTCTGTCAATTATAATTCAAAACATTTAAGTCCATGTTGAATGGAAGCTATGGGCATATATCTCAACATTATCTCGCAGTCTTCTAAAACACGTTTTGAAAAGAACGCATATCTTACTTATAACCATGGGCCCATAAATCACTTTGGGAAAGCTCGTAATTCACATACTCTTAATATGGTATGTGAATTCACATACAGTAACTGAAATCACATACTAGACAGTATATATGAATTAGAATTAATTTTTAGAGCAGACAATTTATGAATATCGAAGAACATTTCAAAGCATTTTCATTGGACCTATTCTATAAAGCTATAAAGTTAAAAATTATATCTACCAGATACTTTTTCCAAATTAAAAAAAAGGAAAAATGGCAGATAGAATATACAATTTAAAATTCTAAAGAAATTAAATTTAAAGTTACAAGTATGTGAATACATTTCATACTAAAGTATGTGATTTCCGTTACTGTGCGCCAATTCACATACCATATTTAGAGTATGTGAATAACAAGCTTTCCCGAAGTTAATTGGATGCTTTACAAGCTTTTTTCAAACATCACACATTTAGCAATTTTGCATTGTTGGCTTTACAAAAGTCATTTTCAGAATTTGAGCAAGCTTGTTTTCTTCCAGGGACACAGTACGTTGTACCGTGCGGGAATGGGATCCCTGGGATTCTCTAACAACCTTACATTGGGCTATTCAAGTTAAAATCCATACACCCCCTACAGAAGACATTACCTTAATCTCCTACACAGGGAGTGTGAATTTTAAATGAAATCACCAATTTAGATTACTCCATTTGAAATTCACACTCCCTGTGTGGGAGGTTAAGGTAATGTCTTCCATAGGGGGTGTGTGGACTTCAACTGGAATAGCCCAATTTGTAGCAAAAAGATTACAGAAGAATTCATTAAAATATAATAGAACTGAAGAGTCTTCACTTTCATGGAACTAATTAATTATTTTCATGAATTTTTTTAACAGCAGCAAAAATTAACAAAATCAGTTAAAAAATACAAAAGTAGGACAGAATTATTATCTTGAACTCTTAAATCATGGTTAAAATTGATAATTGATCATATCAACAACTAAATATGTACCAATTAAGGCCCTGCGGGGAAACCTGAAACCCCGAATTTTCCCGGACCGGACCGGACCGAAACCGGGTCGGGAATTTTTTTTGAACTATTTTCGGGTTCGATACGGTCCGGGAAAAATATTACCGGGGTCGACCGGGTCGGGGAAAAGGTACCCGGGTCGAGGAAAGTTTAAATTCGGTCCGGGAAATGTAAAAAACGTTTGGGGTGAAAATAAAATTGGCAACAATTAATCGCTGTGTCTATAATGTCATAATCCTTGTTAGACACCATTCTAATGACTTTAAATTCGGGGTCGGGGAAAAATATCCATCTTGACCGGGAAATCATGAAAAACTGCCGGTCTGGGTCGGTCCGGTCTAGAAAAAATCATTTCGGGTCGATGCAAGCTAAATTTCTATATGGTCGGTCGGGTCGGGAAAAAAATTGTCGGGGAACGACGGGGGTCGGGGTGAGAAAAAACCTGCCCCGCAGGGCGTTAGTACCAATCTTGAGAGTGAAATATATGAACTAGGAAGATTTGTTTCCAAAAACAGTCATTAATTTACTTTCAGTTATTTTATTTAGTTCAATTTGATATTACTAACAGGACTGGCCATGGTTTCATGTGCTTGTTATATTAAGACTAAGAAGTTCTTCTCAAGCAAATATTAATAATTATAATAATATGCAATATTTATAACGCTCATTATACAATGATTTCAAAGCTCCGTTGCCTTTTAGTACGCTGCCACAAAAATTTAGCTTCAGACAGGCATCGTTGGCCAAGCACTTACCATATCTGAACTTAAGATTATAATGTTTCTCATAACAGCTTCCCAATAACACTCAGGTTGATAAAGCAATGAGGATACAAGAATATAACCCGTTGGCCATAGTGGGAATCAAACCAATGACCTACTGATTCAGAGTTCTGCGCTGTTCCATAGAGACCAAACAAGCTTCTATTTCTATAGAATATTTCAACAACTCGCAACAACTCATTGTATATCTTTATACAGGAGCGTACCGTTGTTGATTCTTGATGAATCCACAGTTTATATTCAAATTAGCGCGTCACGCACGGCACGGCGTTTAACGAAAGTGCATTTACGCAGTACACAAAAGTCGGCGCACTGATTATCGCGCGTCAGGCACTTACAGTACGTGCAAAAGCCCGGTGCTTGGGGAAAAATGATAACGTCAAAGCAGCAAACATTCACAAATTAGCACTTTCCTTCAGATACGCTAAATGTTTTTATGAAAATGAGTAGGCCTATCTGTTAAATTTAAAACATTTAGAATTTAATTCATACGTTTTCAGGAAGATTTTCGTTGTTGAAAGGTATTCAAACACGCCACAGAGTTGTTCATCGCAAAGCAACGACGACGTATTTTTAGTACGCTCGGGTGGCTAAAGCCACCTCACGCGATAAACATACGCAGACGCACGGATGCATCGTTGTTGATTCGCGATGAACAACTCTCTGGCGTATTTGAATACCTAAATATATGAAACTTAAAAGGAAACCAAATAAACTAATACTTTTGTCTGGAAAAAGGAAAACAAAAACAAATTTGAAATCAAGTCTGATATTTGTCTCCCATGGAGAGACATATTATAGCAGTCCAAATAAACATCACCATTATTCTTGTCCAAAGTTAATTTCAGAAACAAAATGCTCAACGCTCATGATATTTTGTGAGAGGTTGGGGTTAACGCTGAAGATGGTTTGGCAACATTTACGGCATAAAATATGCTAATTAAGTACATAATTTGCATATGTAGGTATAAAATAAATAAACAGTATGTAATATCTTTATATGTTCTACCTTCAAAAAACATTTGGTAACTGGGTAAAGCTAACTTATTTTTGTAAAACAAAACAATGAGGAGTTTTGGATCTTAACTTTTACAAAATTCAATTTTAACCTATTTTTAGTAAATCTATCTCTAGCAAATGGCCTGTCTAAAAGTATCAATTAACATGCAGTTCATATAGAAAGACAGCGGGTGCAAGACAAAGACAAGCATGCAGTGAGGTCGAACACATTTATTGCTACAATGTGACCAGTGCTGAATCATTTTTGCTAGTGTGACCAGTGATTATGATTATTGCTGAAGTGTGACCAAAGTCTATCATTTCTGTATCATGAAGGTCGGTCGCTTCAGAAGATATGCATATAACTTTTGAACACATTATCTAAAACCATTTCACTCACGCTCTACCGGTATAACTCATTTACAGAAGTACCAGGATATATACAATATTTAAGAAATATTGTACACATCCAGACACATTTTCAAGAATATTTTTAGCTGCTCTGAGTTGATCGATTTTCAGATATTTGAATTTTCAAATTTTCTGAGATTCAATTTTTAGAGTTTCAAATATGCGAGTTTCAAATAGATGAGTTTCAAAATTTCAAGTTGCATATTTTCAAGTTGCCAATTTTTGAGTTGCAAATTTGAGTTTCGAATACCCGAGTTTCAAATATTTGAGTTTTAAAATTTAAGAGTTTCAAATTTTCAAATTTGCAAATTCAAGTTTCAAATACCGGTATCTGATTTTCATAAATTTAAGGTTCAAAATTTTGAGTTTCAAATTTTTGAGTTTTAAATTTTCAAGTTTCAAATATCCGAGTTTCAAAAAATTGAGTTTCAAATTTCCGAGTTGCAAATTTTGGAGTTTCAAATTTCCGAGTTGCAAATTTTGGAGTTGCAAATTCGAGTTTCAAATATCCGAGTTTCAAATATTTGAGTTTCAAATTTTCAAGTTTACGAAGATGCAATTGGACCAATAGGATGCAGTGACCAATATAAGGTAGGAAAATAATTTTGTTTCCAACTATTATTTTCAAAAGCCTGATATAAATAATAATAATGATATTGAATGGCTTATTTTCGGCCAAAAAACATATTGCACTCGTCTTCGACTCATGCAATATTTTTTTTTAGCTCGTACAATATTTTCTTGTATCACACTCAAAGCCATTCAATATTATATAAATATTTCCAATATATCCTGAGTGCAAATCAAACATGAAAGACACTTGTTGCTTCAAAACTATATCAGGACTGTAAAAATTAGATTGCATTTGAATATAACCCATTTAGCAGTCTTAACAGCCTTTGGTATTAGTTGTTGTTGATAATATTACAGTATCGATGTAACTCCCAAACGCTAAAAAAATATCTTTCCTGTTTCCCTTGGGATTTGAACCCCTGACCTCTCACATCCCGATACCATGTCCACCTATGACTAGGCACTGAATATAGCCTGCCATGGTAGCCATTTTGTGCCCATATATATCACCCATCTGTGACATATTTGGACTTGATTTTTACTTGTTGGATTGTGTTGGACTGAGGCAGGTTAGGGTTATGGTAGAATGTCTACTATGCATTTGTAGACCTTCATAACACCAAAACGCATAAAAACTATCTATAAGTCTGAATACGTCAAACAAAAATGTCTTGTTTTCCCGGGATTCTAACCCCGGACCTCGCGCACCCCATGTCCACCTACGACAAGGCACCGAATATGGCCTGCCATGCCAGCCATTTCATGCCCATATATATCCCCCTCTATGACGTATTTGGATTTGGGCGAATTAATTGATTTTTACTTGTTGGATTTTTTTGGACTGAGGTGGGTTAGGGTTAATGATGATATATCTGAGCCCAACCCATTCCACCCCAAGGGGGAGGGGAAGGGCTTATTTGGGTCTGGGTACTTACTCTTCTGCTGTTATACTCTTTACAGGTGCTATATAGTTGCTCGGTACATAGCCTTCTCTGTGTGTTTTAGTTGACCTAGCAAACCACCAATCACCATCTCTGAAAGTTGAAAGAAAAGACACATAATGCACAGATAGAAAGCGTGTGATTGGTTGAAATCAAATAACACAAAGCTTGCACATGGATACTGCCTAAGCCTGGCCTTCTCAAATAGCGGCCCGCGGGCCAAATCCGGCCCGCCAACTACTTTAATTTGGCCCTTAGATTGCCTCTGGTATGTAGGTAACACATTGAAAAAGGTCTTGATTTGGCCCTCTAGCATGTATTTTTCAACTGGCGTTTGTCCTTAATGGCCCGCAAAAACAAATTTAATTGACAACCCCTGGCAAAAGCTACCGGGGCATAACCTATCACATGGATTTGATCGGAGATCGCAGATATATTTATTTATGGGCACAGTCAATCCCTTGTTTTCAGAGGGTTTTTTTTTTGCTTGTAAAAGTGTTAATATTTGGTAAAATTATATAAAGATAGATCAAGGACGCCACCAACAGCGAATCCCAGAAGTGGATCAGTCGGAACTCAGAACTAGACCGCTAATGACGGTAGAGGGGAACATCGAAATTATTCGGATTAAAAAGTAAGTGTTGTTGCAAAGTTTTAAACCTCTTGTAATAATATATAAAAATATACATTTTCTGAAAGGAAATTTAATGAAAAATATGATTTTGATAAATTGTCATTATATAAATGTTGACTGCAAATTTTACAAAAAGATAACTAAAAATCCTATTCTGGTAAATTTGTTTCATATTAAGTTTCCTTATCTGGACTGTTTGGTCTACAAACACATTTTTTGTTTTTACAAATAAATGATTGGCTCTCAAAATATTGAATGAACCATCAAAAAAGTTACTATATTTGTGGGTAAAATGTTACTACATTATTGAACATAATTCGAGTTACAGGACCTAACTTGGAAAAATAAAAAATGCGTTCCTCAAGAAGAATGTCTACTACAAGATGAAAATTAAAGTGTAAGTACTACATGTTCCTAACTATAGTTATCTTGTTTGTTAAATTTGATATTTCACAAAAACACAAATAGGAGAAATCCTGTGTTTTATGTAAAAATCAGTCATTTTGACCTAAAAAGGATGAATTTTAATGTATTAAACTTGGGTATCAGACATGATATGTTATCATCTTAAATATATTAATGGTTAGTACCATACTCAATTTTCAGGTCCTAATTTTGAAAATAACAATGAAAACCAAAATATAAATTGTTGGTTATTTGGTCTTTGTTTACAATTTTGACAATAATCATGCAGAATTTCAAAAACAGAGCTACGCAAGAACAATAACGCTACATGTTAAAGCAATACTATAAAGTTAAAAATGAAGCGCCCCCTGTCACCCATAAATTTTTAGGTTTTTTAGCTTTTCAGGATTGTTTTGGGTAGATGATGATACCCTCCAAATGATTTGGCTTAATATGAATTTGTTGCCTTGCAAAAGGCATATGCATTAAGGCATGCAAAATGTAGGACGTGTATCTATGCCATTATTTTCCCGCCAACAGCCACATTGCTTTTTAAAACAGAAAAATGTGAAATATCATTTTTATTTCTCATATAACTGGTGTAAAACATTGCGTTTTGTAATATTTTATTGTCTGTTATCAAAGGTAACATATAAAAGTATCCAATAATGCAAAAAAGTGAAATTCTGTAACAAATCGTCCAGGTTAACTGTGCCCAGGGCCGTCGGAAGGAAAATAAAAGTGGTGCGGCCATCGGTAAAAGTGGTGCAGCCTGTAACCCCTTAGTTATTCAAAATAAGTAAACAAAGAATATATACAGTATACTATTTTATGGTTAATGATGCTAGGACCATAATAAAACACATTATCTTAATTTAAATTAATTAATTTTTATTTTTTCTGGCTGAAAAGTGGTGCGGCAAACCCACATGGCCCACACGGTTCCGACGCCCCTGACTGTGCCCTTAAGCATGAAGCTTAAATCGGTGGTATTTAAGGCCCGGTGCAGATTCCTCTATTGAATAGAATATTTTGCTTAGAATATTCTATGCTGACGACAAAATGACGTAGTATTTCATTTGATGACCTACGTCATTTTGTAGTCAGCATAGAATATTCTAAGCAAAATATTCTATACGATAGTGGAGTCTGCACCGGGCCTAAAGTTCTGGCTAATAATTAATTGAAAAGCAAATGAAGATGATGGGGTTAACTGACAACAATATTACAATGGAGTCTACCCCAATGGCTGCAAAAGAGAGATGAACACAGAAATGGAGCTCACTTTGAAAGTAATCAGCCCCCCCCCCCCCCTCAAAACTTTTGGTAGGTATGTAGTGCCCGGGATATCCAACATAGGATCTTGAGGAACAGATTTTTTGTCGAAAAGAGGGTCTATGGAACTGATTTTTTTCCGAATTGAAGTCTCAGGAACTGCTTTTTTCCCATAAAATTATGACTATTGGAGCTGAAAATCGATAAAATTAGGTTAAAATCTATATGCAACACATTTTTTGACACTTTAATTGAAAATGGGGGTCTTCGGAACTGAAGTAATCTTTAAGTTTAAGTGGGAATCTTGAGGAGCAGGCAAGGAGTCTTGAAAAGGGGGTCTTGAGGGCAGCACATACCATCAATGTAAGTGACCCCCTCCCCATGAATCAGCCCAGTTCTGAAAAAGCGTAAAAACTTGACTCGTAACTATCACCTCTTGTCAGCTGCCTTCATTCTCAAACATCAACTAATTGTGTTTTGAGGCAGGGTATCAATTGTGCCCTCATTTTTCAATGTGACAAATTTTTCAGCTCTGAAAAATGGTTTACTTTATGAGTGGTATATATCGCATACATTTATTTTTGCACTTTTCTCGCTCAACTCACCTTGCGCAAAAATAAATGTATAGGCTAGTAAATCTGTTTGTTTGATGTAGACAAACTTGCAACACAAGATTTTTTGGCTGAAATTAACTGTTGATGACCTCCCAAACAACATATTCAAAATGTAGAAAAATGTAAGCTTGTTAAAGTTGGTTAATCTGCGTAAAACAAAATGGCTTTTCAATCAGAAAAACAACGAAAACTTACGCATTATTCGTGATTTCTAACACTTCTCCTTTCCTGAAAGTCAGATCATCTTGTGTTCTTGCCTCGTAATCATAAAGTGCAATATATGTCAGTACTGAAAAGAGAAGACAATGCAGGGAAAGGTTGGAACATGAGAGTTAAAGCCTTACTCAAGGACATGATAAGGTTGGAACATGAGAGTTAAAGCCTTACTCAAGGACATGCACATCCCTTTTATCAAAACTTTAACTAAAGTCACATTTTTTTTTTGTGATACAGGAAAACGGACAAATGCACAGAACTTGGGGTTGGTCACAGAAGTTTAAAAAATACCAAAGTAGTGAAAAATTGTCAGAATTTAATGTTGATTTGCAAAATGTGACATTGGAAAATGATAATTGAGCATCAATCAACAACTGAATAAATCCGTTCTTGCATTATTTAAGGCTTACGATGCCGAATTGAATAATCAAACACCTTTACTTTAAATGACGTTGTTCTATTTTTAGCGCAAGTTTTAATAATCAGTAACCTCTTATGCACATACCGATCCTGGGAGATGATGAAAATTGTTTATGAACATAATTTTGGTTTCACTTTTCAATGTTTTTGTGTGGGGGTGTGTGTGGAAAACAGAAAATTAAGAAATTATCCAATTTGTAATGAAGAATTTAAATTTAGTAATACGCACAACCACTGGCAAGGAAAAAAACTGTGACGGTTTTGGATGAAAACTTTTGCTAAAATTCCCTTATCTGAATTGAAAATCTTATCAACGTTTCAGTACTAGTGTCTAAATATTTGATTTTTAAAAGAGAATTTTCAAGAGTATTTGTAAATTTCAAAAGTACAGTTCGTGGTTCAGTGGGGATGGCATGTCTCTTGCATGTCATAGGGTAGACCACATTATAACAACATAAAGTGACAATCCGAAGAGAATCAAGAATGTTTTTCTTGTAGTGAAAGGAAGTGACATGAAGGGAAACAAAATGTGGCGTCACACCACAAAATAGCTCCCCATTGACTTACTGTACAAAATGACTTCCCAAACACACCCCAACATGTGACCAACCACCACAAGGCGTCACACCACAAAATAGCTCCCCATTGACTTACTGAACAAAATGGCTTCCCAAACACACCCGAGAACTCATTTTAAAGCAACTGGTTTCTTCAGCACCAGCTTTTCTTAATTGATTATGATCTAGCTCTTAATGAAAATATACACCATCAATGCAAAATGTCTGAGATACCGTGTGTTTAAGGTAATACTGCCCCATCACTGATAGCCACATTTTTGTATTTCCAGAATCCCATGCATTTTTGGGAAAAGCCTTACAAGTTTACCAAAGTACTCAAGAGATCAAACATGACATTAAGAACAACTTTAAATAAACCTAACTCCATGATTAGAACAAAATATACACCAAACATATTGCCCTTCTACACTTTTTGAGGTCCTCTGTTAGGAGAAGGCAGTAAATTTTGCCGATTTTAGAAATGCCGGATAGCAACGCCAGTTTACTAACTGTAGTGGACCCACAAATGACCAACACATGTCGCCTTTTGACGATTTTACTTTTGACACTATTTGCAAAGTCTGCTTAAAATGACATTTCAATTAACTTTACTTGACATCTAGAAATATTGTTATAGTTCAAAAAAGTTTGTCACTGAGAAGAAGGTGAAATAAGAAAGTCATATATTTTCTAATGGGGGTCCTTAACATACAGATATTTTTCATATTTCCACTATATTTGGAACCAAATCTTTGCAGCCCTGTGTTTTATAGCACGCACAAAGATTGTGAAATTGTAAAATAATCAATTTTGCAAAATTGTGATTGTTGCAAGATATTTTTATCTGAAGCATAAAATGTTTGTCTTGCCAAGGCACATCCCATCACTTAAGATAGTAGTGCCCCTAGGGTTTGCTGCCCCCTTCAATGTTATTCAAATAATCAACGAGTATCAGGGTCACTGACCTGTTGGGAAAACAGGTTCCTGAATAGTCAGTAGTCAAAACAAAACTTATCCAAGACTGGCAGTTCTTGTTTAATAGAAAAAGGATTTCATCCTTGGTTTTCTGATAAACACTTTAAATACCTGATTTTTATATCTATGAATGTTTCAATCATCCAGATTGCTTAAAAATAGTGAGATAATATGTTAAATCTGGTCAACTGGACTTACTTTAAAAACTCCACACACCCACCCACACCCACCCCAGACACCCAACAAACACACCCCACACCCCAACCACAATCACCACTCCAGGATTCTGTTTTCTTTGGTAAGGGATGATTTGGTTGTGGTATAAAGCCTTGTCTCATATGAAAACTACTGCAGCCTGTAGTGGTCTAACACCAGAACTACAGCTCTTCACCCCGGCCCTCCCCACCACAACCACCACCCCTCCAGGATACCTACCTAATTTCTTTGGTGAGGGATGATTTGGTTGTGGTATATAGCCTTGTCTCATGGCAAAATTACTGTCAAATGTTGGTA